>VYZW01046022.1:69257-118241 GCA_013401315.1 Balaeniceps rex
CCTGAATTCTGTGGGTAACAGGGGGAGAAAGCTTTATGTGCCTTCCCCTGTACCGCAAAGTAGGTGCCAACCAGGCTCTTCAATACCAGCAATCAGTGAACTAGAGCATTCAGGTCTATCTCCTTAATTTTGGAGGCCTGAAATGTACCTGAGTGAAGGCTAGCATTGTCGCCTACTTCTATACTTTCTGTCAAATCCTTCAGCTCTGAGCTTTGAAAGGCTGAGAGTCTTCTGTGAGTATGTGCTCTACTCAACATCATATTAAAATCTATGTTTTTATCAACAATATACTTACTATAAGTCGGTTTTGTAAAGAGGTGCTTTCATGCCACGTGTTGTCATTTCTGAAAACTTTAACAATATCGACTATATTGAATAAAAGGGCATGAAAGGAGAAAGAGCTTTATTTGGAGCGTGCATACTGCTTGACAGAAATCTGAATTAAATGGATACTTTCTCGTCAGTAAGATTGAATCTGAAATTCCTCCCAAACTCTGTATGTGCCTAGAGGAATTTAAGATATATTTAAGCTATTCATAGAAAATAGATTACTCCTCTCCAGTTTTCTGATATACGAAACAAAATCAAGTTCTGTGTTAGATCTGCCTGTCAATACATTATTTCATATAGCATGGCACAGAAAGATTTGCATATAATTGACTGGCTAAAGAGGAAAGATAGGTGAGTACAGGAAAGATGTGAAGTGAAACATCCTGTCCCTGATGAATTAAAAATCTACAAGTCTGTGTTAACCTATAGGTGTGAACATTTCTCTTCGAATGCAAAGTGGAAGCCCTAGCAGCAATCAAGAGCGATCCTAGAGGAGATCAAGGAGAAAGGCCTATTATTGCCATTGTCAGGAAATGTAATGAAGCACGACCCCTCCCCATTAAAATGGGATGCTAGTCTGAAATGTAAGCATGCCAACCATCAAGGAGTAAGATTAGCTGGAGTAGTGGATTTGTGGATGAGTCGTGCTGATTAGCAGGCCTATAAACAAAGGTTCTTTTAAAGGTCTATTTTGCTTCTGTGCTACTATTAAGATCTCATACAGAAATAAAAGGAATGGACTGAAAATCAAAGGGGATTTTAAAATTTCTATAATCAGTGTTTCATCTATTTCTGTACAGCTTTCAAGATATATTGGTTTGATAACGCAGGTAATAAAATAGCAACACAACTTTACTTCAATCAGCTGCTCCAAGGGAAGAGCTACTCACTATGTGTCCACTTTCTCTGCATGCAGTAATTCACCTCCTCATCAGGCTCAGCCTCCTTGTTTTCCCAGTTACCTCTTCCTAACTGTTTCTTTGCCTGCACCCTGCATGCAATAACACTAACCCCCTTCAGGAAAGCTGTTGCTTCCCTTCCAGGCGCAACTAGAATGTGTATGAATAATCCGTATGCTGTGACCCAATCCTTTTGAATTCAAAATAAAAAGATTTCAGGGTAGGTAGATGGACAAGATTCCTTCAGTGTTTGACTAACTAACCTGGATGAACTTGAAGATTTCTGTCAGAGTCCACTAGCTCCACCTGCCCTGATCTCTAACCTCTTCAGTGCAATCCTATACCATTGCCCTCCTCATATGCCAGCAGCAAAAGCCACATGAAGACAACCAATTTGCTCACATTCATTCCCAGCCATTGATGTGCTTTCTTCTTGTTAGTAAATTAAAAGTGGCTAAAATCACTGTTGGTTTCTATGAGAAGTGCTTAACTTCTATGTTGCAAAAATTAGAAGGAAATATATTCCATTTACCTGCTGCATTTATCCTGGATGATAATACTGCCTTTTGTACCCTGGTCTCCTTTGGAAACCACAGAATTAGTGATANCATTCATTCCCAGCCATTGATGTGCTTTCTTCTTGTTAGTAAATTAAAAGTGGCTAAAATCACTGTTGGTTTCTATGAGAAGTGCTTAACTTCTATGTTGCAAAAATTAGAAGGAAATATATTCCATTTACCTGCTGCATTTATCCTGGATGATAATACTGCCTTTTGTACCCTGGTCTCCTTTGGAAACCACAGAATTAGTGATATTGCCATTTCTAGTTCACCAATATGTTGGCACTGGAGCTGCCTTCCAATAAACATAGCCAGGAGATGATTCTGTGAAAGGTGTTTGGGAGATGTTAAGTCTGAAGGCAAGCCTCTGAACATGCAGATATCCCAAAATGATTAAGAACCTTAATGTCTTTAGTTGGATCAATGGATTTGATGGACCAGATGGACATGGTGCCAGTTGTGAGCAGCTATTGCTTTATGGCTTAACGGCACGACCAGAGTGACATCCTCTATTAAGATGATTAGGAAACAGGTTTTGTTTTGAATGATACTTGATAAAAGATAACAGGAGTAAAGAAAGCCATAGAAAGTATTTGATAATTGAATGGATGGTCAGGAAGTTCAGCAAGACATGCAGAAAGCTGGAAGCTTCTATATCTCTTACTTAGTGCTCACTGCAGTCTGATGGTATGGACAAGTGGTTCCTCCAGGACAAGGCTTTTCCATGACGGATGGCTGATAGAGGTTTAGGTAGAATCTGGATGGCAGTCTGCTAAAATTAGACCACACTAGAGATCTTGTTAGGAAGTAAGTACCTTTTTCCCCAGAACTATAATCTTGGGAGTATGAATGTGCGAAAAACTACTCACTTAGGGTTGCATTAAGCAGGGACCTACTTACAGAGTTACTGCTAGAAAGCTGTCAGATGACAGCTAAGTGGTCTTTCCTTGTGTTAGCAGGGATAGCTGAGCACATGAAGACTGAGAACTGATTAGCTTGCTTGTCTCAAATGCAATATGCATCTCTCTCTCTCTTTCTTTAGGCCTAAGAAGGCATAAAGCGTAACTCACCCAAAGAGATAACTTCTTTAACTTTTAGAAATTTGGGATGTGTCTTTGTTTCTTAACACAGAAAGAGATCTCTGAGAGGGAATTGAGAATTAGTATCTCTGTCCATGGAGTACATAATATTGCTGGGAAATGCAGTTGAATGTGGAGGCATCTGTGGACTGAGCAATATTTTCCACTAGCACAAAAAATGAAACTTCTGTGATGTATATTGAACTGCTGCCTTCCATCTTCATTTACTTGTTTTGCTTAGGGATCTTCATGATGGCTGTCTCGCAACTGTGGCTACATTGATATCTCCTGCCAGAGTGAAAAACCCTATTGTGTCTGAAAAGATTTGCCTTTTCCAATGAGGAATTGTGCTGAAATGGGTTCTCTTTCAAACCCAGGAAATGTTACAGGATATCTGCCGATTTTGTCTTGCTTTGCTCCAGATGATTTTGCTTAGGCAATGAAAACATTTAGACTGTGACCTTTCCCCTCTCTAGTATTTGTTGGTGTGTTTTTGATTTTAGTCTTCTGACAAGAATAAAAGGTCCCCATACCTTCATAGGGACATGGGAAGTAAGCAACAGTTTAAACCCTGCTCTTGCCAATAGAAATAGAAGAGACTGAGAATCTTATTCTCCTTATCTCTAGTGGGCACTTTGCATCTGGACTAGAGCAAAATGAAATAATCAGCATCATATATCACCTTATCCTCTAGCTGAAACAGATGAAGAATGATAAAGCAGCTGTACTCCCTGAAAGAGGAATTCAGCTCTTCAAACGGCCTTTTACATACTGTTTTGGTATACCTTGCTCCTAATAGTGCATATACCACAGCTTGAAATTCTGGAAGAGACTGAAGGTTACGTATTAATAAGTCTTGACAAAAATTCTCACACAGGTCCTGTTACTGATATATCAAAGAGCTAAAATAACATGCCAGCAACTATTTAATGGCAGTAGCTCTTCAATGATTCGGAAAAATTGTTAAATACTTTGGGTAAAAACACATCTGGTAGGAAGACATCAGTAAGTCACACTCATGAAAGTCTTTTTTCAATAGAAGAATATAACATAGATGTAGAGCCTAAGTGAAATGTCACTAGAACTATGATCTCTGTCTTCTGTGGCACCATTCATGTCACTGTAGATATTCAAGTGAAGTGTGTGCTTCGCTTCATTTTTCCTTTCTTTTCATCTACAAAGGGAAAAAAAACACTAACTAAAAAAATCACTTCTGTCAATAAGAAGTAAAGGGTGCAAGCCCTTGTACTCTGAGATCCAAATGTATCAGACTACAAAGTGAATTCACCTTTGGAAATCCAATTTAAATTTAAATTGAGGTAATATGCAACAGTAGTGTTGTTTTCAACTGGAGTCTGCTAATCACTCTGTGAAGAGTTAGAACAGGACTTTCCAAATGAAACTGGTCATAAAAGAGGGATAGCTTTTCTGCTTTTTTTGCCAGCAGAAACCAGTTTGGAACTTAGCTGAATATTCACACTAGCCCTTCTTAGGTTTTTTATTTTTGCAATTTTTATTTTTGTACTTTGGACATCATAGAAAACATGAATATGAAAAAATTCCATTATGATGTACTCTACAGTTGAGTCAAAAAAGAGCACTGGATTCTGGGAAATGCACCACAACAGAAAACAAACTCCATAAGGCTGTAGTTTATCTTATAAAACTATGTAACAAGCAGATACTTGCATATGAAAATATATTTTCTATCTTCTCAGGTAAAGTAATTAGTGTTTAACGTATACACATTTATACATATGAAAAGTTTAATGTGTGTATATATATACAAAAGTTAATGAAGCATGATAGTCATAACCAACTGGACATGTATGGCAGGTATCACTTTGCACTAGACTTTGCTCCTAGTGCTTTTTTGACTCACCATTAGATCAATTCCTTGTCCAGAAACATTGTGTCTCATATCAGTAAGCAGGGTAATGGCATGATGGAACAGCATCAACATCAAGCAGCAGAGGTTCCACCCAGCACAGCAGAAGAGCCTCAGGCATGGAACTTTTTACAGCCTGAAATTAACAGCCAAAGCCTCATTCATTGATTTTTGGCCTGTAGAAGGGACAGCAGAGCCACTGATTCCTGTGGGGTATCTGCTCTGAGAAGGGCTGAACTTAACAAGCTTGGTTCCATTGACTGTACCAGGCTTCACGTTGGGAAGCAGAACAGCTATTCCAGGTCAGACCAGCCTTTATCTAAACTAGAAGCTTGTCTCCAATACTGTGATTTTAACCTTGAGATAACCTCAAAGAAGAGCTACAGGGGACAACAGCAGGATTAACATAGCATGCTTTCTTCCAACCTTTCATACTTGGAGGTGGAGTGCTCTCCTAATGAAGCAGATGACCTAACAGATTGGATCCCCTCTCTATTTTTTAAAATCATACCTAAGGATACTGTTTTTCACAAAACCTTATAAATATTTTGACTTGTAACGTATAGTTTTATATGCAGTTGCAGTTGACCATGCTCCCCCGATCCATACAACAAGCAAAAGCCAATTTCCAGAAGCTGTGCAAATACAGTTCATTTGCTGAAGAGTGTGACCTAATTAGCCATGCTAAAGGGCAATTTTACTAGCTGAGGAATGGTGTTTATTATGACAGTCCAGAATGCAGATGACCCACTTCTCCCTTGCACCTATCCCCACCCAACCACAGGGATGTGTCTCATGTGACTTTTGATCTCTGAAACACCCTGTATGTCTTTACTTCTTTTACATCATTTGAATGTTCACCTTTTATTTTCAATTAATGTCTTGCTAGTTTTGAGGGTGCTTCTGAGGACTGATTGCTTTCGCTTTCTTATAAAACAGGCAGAACAGAAGTTTTTACTTTGCCGTCTGTAACCTGTACTTTTGTGTGCGTGTGTTTGCGTGTGCAGTTTGGAGGTCATGAAAAATATGAATGTGGAAAAATTCTATTATGATGTACTTTCTCTTATTCATCGTGTTCCTTCAGTAGGCAATATCCCACTCTTTATGCACAAGTTTTTTTGGAAAGAATACTTCCCCAGAATTTTGACACAGAATTATGGCACTTTTATGTGTTAAGGATAACAATAATCACCTAACAGGAGATTTATCTTTTTAAGTGCACTGAATTAAAGTAAGGCAGGATCATTTTTTCTGTCTCCATTGTTATTTTCTCAAGTTTCAAATAGATTTAAACTAAACAGACAAACACACAAAAGATTCCTTCACTCACAAAAAAGATTTCAAATTTCTTGAGGAAAGCAGGAAATAATTTATAGAAAGTCCTTGATGCCTACAAAAACATAGAGGCTTTTGGGACTTCAGATGACTGAAATTCTGATAACTGAAATGGAAAGACAGAGGTCAGACCTTGAGATCTGCAGACGCTTGGAAGGAATTTGGTTGCTAGGAAGTCATATATTTTTAAATTTACTACATAAAAAATGTTTTGAAAGGATTTAAAAGAATTTCTTATAAAATATTTTCTTAATTTACAATTATTTTTATTATATACCCTGCTTTTATTGATTTGATATGATAATGTTAACTGCTCTCTATCTTGCAAATGTAAAGTTATACAGTTTAACCTCTATGCTACTATGTTACTAACACATCAGCAATTATGCCTGCAAATGCCTATTCATCCATGTTTGTACATGCAGATCATCCCATGAAAATCAATGGAAAAGTTCCTGAATATGTAAAGTTTGTCACCTGTTTGAACTTTCTTCAGAAATCTATTTGCTTTCCCACTTTTTTATACTAGAGGCTAAGGAGAGCACCCTGCTATCAGCAAATTCAGTGTAAATCCAAAATAAATCTCCTAAATCCACTGGAATCCTCTGGGATTTACACCAGAGCGTACAGGGAATGGCAGCACTTCACTAATGCCCGCGGCAGGAGGAGCCCATATGCAGTGCTGCAAAGAGCACAGGGAAAAGACAGGAGCAAACGTGGGCAGTCGGCTGGCGAGCAGGTCCCTTGGGTCCGGTCTGTGCCTCCAGCACAACCCCGGGGGCTGCTCATGATGAGAAAAGGCAGCAGACTGCACACACAGCACCTTCTGCTTAAGGAAAATACCGCAACAGCAAAGTCCCCTGCTAAACTGCATGAAAATAAAACCATGAATAGACTTGAAATATTTTGATGCAAGGTCGGTTTCACATTTTTCTTTCTACAGTCAGTGTAAGGCGACATCGGCAATCAGCTCAGACTTTATAGCTGTACATTTGTCACCATGCCCAGAATACTCCCCTAAGGCAGTGTAGTTTGTGTGATACAAACAAGATCCCCAAGGTAGGACGGGTGGCTATCTGTCCAGAGCACCTTCCCAGTGCTTCCGATTACAAATTTATACTCTTACAATTGAGGAGAGGAAAAATAAGATCACATCCTAAAAACTGCCCTGAGAAAGAGTCCAGCAGACAGTAACACAGAGGAAAATTTACAGTGATCTAATATTCCTATTATGTTCTGATTATCTGCAGAGCTCTGGCTCTGCAGTCTTTCTCTCTTTCTCTTGCTCTAATCTATGTGGGCATTTCTATTATGCCTGTCAGCACAGCATCTGAATGCCTTCCAAGCAAGAAGAAATACTACCTCTTTTCCTCCCCCCTACTAGCAAAATATGGACTTTATCTCAGCTACATGGAGTCTTCTAAAAATGTCAGTGTGCCAAGAAGGAGAGCATGGAGATTTCTCATAGATACACCACCTCATTCTCCAGTCTGTTTTCTGTTCTGTTTGTGCATTGCGTTGGGCCTCTCTGTGACAATGAGAACAAGCTGAAGACTGTGGTATTAATAGGCTATTTATATAAGGACTAGTTCTTTAAGTATAGCAACAAGGTTAAGTGTGATGCAGCAACTCAAGAAGTGCTTTCGATAAACTGGGTAACTCCTCTCAGAAGAGCATCGTCTGCTTTATTTATATTGCAAAGGGCACTGAAATGTAAGATACTCAGAGAGACTACTTGCAGTACTATTTCTGTCTTCTATATGGTTTTGTCATACACAGTCCCTGTAGAAAGACACAGACCTACCAAAAGCCACAAAGTAATCACAAGTCACTGTGTAACAGATGCTTTAGTTGTGGTTTCTATAATGTAAAAGTCATAAAAAGATGCTCACAGTACGTTATGCTGTCTTAAAGAGCTTTAATTAAAGTTTCAACTCAGTCAGCCCCTGTTCTGCTGCTGACCAGGGAAGCAGAGTAGAGCCCTCTCACCTCCATTCACATTTCAAAATGAATGAACCTACTGACAACTCTTTGTTTGCATTTTCACTGAATAGAGGGAGAGACAGAGAGGTAATGTGTAAAGGTCCTTATAATTTTATGACCATTTATTTTATCTTCATTCTTCATATTAGTAACTCAAACTGTCATACAGTATACTTCAAGAATGAGACAGGAAGAAGCTTGTTCACTTCTTTGTGTGTTTTTTTTTTCTTCTCAGAACAGTCCTTTGAAATCTTATTTGCATTGGAAATACTTATTGAAAAGCTGAGTCTCATGTCAGGGTTCCTATTCTACTCAGAGGATGTAATTTTGCTTTGTAAATTGGTCTCTCATCTTGAATGAGGAAATAAGCATCCTGGTGGATGCCAATTAGATGAACTTTTGTATCCCAAGTAGAACTGCTGAGAGCAATTTTGATGGACTGGTTTTGCATTTCAATATGCTTTCAACTGGATCTAAAACACGTTGTAAAATCAGATTGATCTCTCCAGAATTTCTCCAATGAAAAAGATTCCAGTAATGTTTAGACATTTTATTTGGACAGATTCAGAGCAAGACATTTTGATTTCTGTTTAGTTCCTAAGGCTTTTTCTTTCTTTTTTTAATCTACCTAAATATCATATCTTAAAAAGTCAGTGTAAAAATATTTCAGTTTTGCCAAAAGTAAACATTGAGAATGACTCCAGCTTTTTTATTTGTGTGCTTTTGAGACTTATCTTCAAGGAAAAATTTGGAACATTGATTCCTATCAGAATCAAGACAAACAAATCCTGAAATTCTTTTGAAATGCAACTTCCATTCTCACAGCTCATCTGTAGAGGGAAATGCATTTGGTTGCTTAAAATGTTTCCAGCTGCAATAGTCTAAATCAGGAATTTAAAAACATTTTTGATAGACACTGCCTTTGGTAATGGCAGCACTGGGTATAAACTCTGACAGGAATAGCACTGATTACTGGTATCAGTCAAAAGCACTTCCAGCTCATACTGTTTATCATTTAGAGCCAGCTTCAATACCCTTAATATTACATGTAGTGCCTGCAGAACTGCTAGGATTTGGGTTTCTGGTTTACCAGAGTGTGTACTAACCTGGACTATGATTGCTTCCTCATATCCGAGGCTGATGTTAAGGAAGTTCTAAGAAGGTTCAGGGAAACTATTTTTCAGGAGGAGGTGTCGATCACCATCCTTCCACAAGCAGGCAGGACTGGTGTCTACTTTTAAAACCTGTTCCACTGCATCCTAAACCCCCAAGGCTCCAGTGAAAGCATGTAATTACTTCATCTTGCCTTTGGACAAATGATATACCAGTCTTTTGCTGTAAAAATACTTTTCTCTCAGCTCCACAAAGCTACAGACTGGTGCTATTGCTGTACTGTAATTCTTGTTCATCTGGACTCACACACATAACAGCAAATCTTTTTGGAAGCAACTGTCAGGGAAAATCAAAGGTGCTGGACTTCCTATAAAACCACTTGAGAATTGTTAATTCTGGTTGGATTTAAAAGATCAGGTTCAGCAGTGGTGGGCATTGCAGCATGAGGACAGGCACTGGCCAGTGCTCTGTGATGAGGGATCACACCAACTGGCTGAACAGAAGTTACCCAAGAAATCACTCTTACGTAGTTCCTGAAGTCTAAAATAAAGTCCTGTATCAGTGAGAGGGATTGAGTCCAGCATTGCAGGCTAAACAGCAATCACTAAAGGAAAGACAGCTCAGTGAACATATAGACAATCTCCTATTCTTTAAAGTAGCGATGGTAAACGTCATTGTGCTGCACTGAAACAGAGGGAGAGTGAGCAGGAGATGCCTCTCTCCCTTCTTTTATCAGCAGTCTACTCTACATCAAGGACATTTTTCTAAGATTTCCCAGCACGGCTAACCTTATCCCACTGCTAGACCTGATGGCAGCCCTGGTGAAGACATTTGTCTACTACTGTTGTTTTATGTAACCCTGATCAGAATAAACGTAACTGAATCAGTTATTTAAAGTTAGCCACCAGAGGCTGAGCTGAAGGAGCCATTCTGCGGGAAGCCTTCTCCTGCAGGAGGCTGCAAAGAGCAGCTAAGGGAATGCTCAGCAACTCAGAGTCTCCAGAGAGCAGCCATCCTCAGATGGCTACCGTGCTCCCCACAGGCTCAATTCCCAGCCCCAGCACCCCTTCTCTGATGGAATTTGCAAAAGACAGTGAGTGACACCAGCCCCGAGGCATTGTGCTGCTTCCATTGCCTCTTACAGCACCTGTGTGTACTCAGGAGAATTGGGGAGGAAGAAGAAATGTCTTTCCTAGCTTTTTGCCCTTTCTTTTGAATGGAGCTATTTCTTCAGTCACCACCTTTACAGTCACCCCACGCTCCTGTGCTGCGCGCTGTTTCTTTGTAGCCAAAAGGAGGCTGCATTTACCAGATGATGTCTGTTCAGCCACTAAGTCTGTGTCATGGTGAATGTTTCTGTGGGCAGCCGATGTAATGACAGGGAACCTTCGAAGGGCCTGGAGGGGACGAAGGAGGGAGAGCTGTGTCATTTTGATGTCTCAAAAGGCTATCAGTTTCCAGGAATAAAGACCCTTACCCCTTCCACACCCTCCCAGCCATCAGATCCCACCTCCCCAGATCCATCTCCCACAAAACCCTGGGCTGTATTGCTCTGTGAAAGAGAACCCCACATTCTTCACAGTCCTTACATAAAGATCTGATGCACACAAAGGCAGGCCTGTGTTTATAATGGCAGCTAGACAAACTCATAAACAATACCTCTCATAATAGCCCAAGTTCATGCGAAATCCTAGTCTTCAGGGAGCTGGAGGATAAACATGAATCTGCATTGTTCTGAAGATGCTGAAGAGCAGAGCCTTAAATAAAAAGTTCTACAGCAAATGACGGCTTTGTCTCTTTAAATGCCTGCCCCACAATTTTGGGGGATAAAGTTTGACTCTTTATTATAGGTTACTAGAAGCACAAGAAACACTTCGCTACAGTTAAGAAAAGCCTTCAAATCATTATGAGTTTAAAGCTTCATGTTGTTCATGCTGCTGGGTTAGCAGCTTCCTAACTGCTGTAATTTTTGTAGCTGCAGAAAATGGCATGTTGCAGTTCAGAACTGTTTGGGAGAAAATATCTATTGCATACAGATGGAGGGGTTGGGATTTTTTACCCCCAGGAGGGCTCTCTGAAATGGAATATATCAAAAGCAACCCATAAACTTTTCATATTCTCATACAAAGATGCTTGCATGTATGCACACATGCACATTTTGGCACACCGCTTTGTTCTGACTTATGTCCAGTGACAGCGCTTCATCTTGTAGGCCAAGTTTGCTTTAGCCATTTCTTTTCCAGACAGAGCTGGCCTGACATCTTCACCTCACTTCTATTCAGCTAGCCTCCTGAGAGGTCAAAGTTAGAAGTATTGTTTCCAGAGACCCTCTGTATAACCAGTGCCATAATACAGTCACCTTCAGAAAGATTATCCAGGTCATCTTGCCCCTAGGAAATTTGGAAAATGGCAAAAGAAAAAAAAATCCTTAGCAGAAGGTTCAAAAGCCTTTGGATTGCTTGGCACAAGGTGTGGGGGAAAACACCAGCCTAATCCTCTGCTTGAGCTTCTTTTTGTTGGTGGTCAGCTGGTGTTGCTGACCTGGACCCCTCCTCAGACAACACAAAGGGCTACCTGGCAAATGTTTCTACAGGGCTTTGGAAACATGAAATGGAGATTTGATGCAGTCCCACTGAAGGCTGCAGGCTTGTCTCAAGAAAGTGAAGGCAAAATCTGCCCTCGTTACGTTGCATGTTTTTTCCCTCATCAAACAAAATTGCCAAAGTGCGGAATGTTTCACTGCAAATCACTTTCGTCAGAGGAAGAAAGCGAAGCTAATGAACCTGGGAAAGGAAAACTCAGTGTTAGCAATACAGAATCTCTCCTATTCATGAGGAACCCTCTGTTTCTGCCCGCCAGATTGAACAGTCATTATTAATCTCATTTCACAGCACTGATTACATTAACATTATTCTATTGTACAATACAATACAACGCTGAAACCTAGAGGAGATAGAAGCTAAACAGTGAGGGTAACAAGAAGAATCCATTACTCCACAAGCTAAAAAAATCTGACCTGTGGCTGCTGCAACTTGAGCAGGAAAGACCCATTTCCTAATAAACTATTCAGAGAGAGGGAGAAAGAGAGAACAGGCTGAACCTTTTACAAGATGCTAAGTGCAAGTTTTTTCTTGGCTAACATTTTTTCAGTCATGACAGCTCTCAGTCAATTCCAGATGAAAGCAGCTGCTTCCCTAGAATGGGCTGCAGCTTTCTTGACTCCTCTCCCTTGGCCTCATGTCTGTCAGAATTTTATATACAAACTTTCACTAAAAAGCATATGTAAGCCCTTTTTTTGGTTATGAGAATATTCTTGCAGTAATCTTCAAAGCTACCACATGTTCCATTGCCTCAGAAATGTGTTCTCTGTAATACCTTTTTTCAATATTCTCTTTCTAACTATTCCACATGCAGCTTTTTTACTTATTTTGATTGTATACGTAAATTCCATGATATGTTGCTGTTCTCTGTCATTAGGTGGATGTTATTTGATTTTAACATTCAATTAACATTAAGAAAATGGAAACATTGAGGCAAATTCTGACTTTTGGCACTCTTGCTTATTTGCACAAATCCTATATGCTGTTCTTGTTGCAGAACACATTTACTAAGCAAGTAACATTTCAGGGCCCAATTCTATCAAGTGCTGAGTACTTCCAGCAAAGTGCTCAAGTCCCTTCACAAAGGGACCTAGGTAGAAAGGTCTTTTTTTGGTATTAGATTCTCCTTCAAAGAGGTGTCTGAGTTCCCACTTATGTTTAGAAAAGTCAATCTCTCTGCAGCAAAACCTTCCCTACAGGTTTTCCTATCGACCGCTCCTGCAGCATGCTGGCTCTTGCTACCTCACTCTGACTTGCTGAACTCTTCCCTCTCACTTTGTAGGGAACTTCACCACTGTACTCAGGGGAGTGAATTTTGCTTCAAGAGCTGCTCATCTGTGTGTAAATCCCTTTATCCTGTGTGAACTGTGGGGCAGATGCATTTCCCAGCACCCAGGCCTGGATGTCTGTCTGAGCTACCTGCTGCAATGAGAGCCACCACCTTATTTTGGGTGCTTAAGAACTGAGGCATCTAAAAGCAAAGGCAATCTTTGAATATGCTGTACTTTCAAATCAGTGAGTCTGTTTGCATTTTGCTTTCTGCCTCCTACTCCTTCACAATCCATCTGTTGGATCTGTACCAGCAGTCAGAACCACATGACTTGCACTACAGGATGAAATGACTTTAAATGGCAACGTGGCACTAGTACAGCATTAACATCTCTGCAGCAGGCAGTGTGAGATTAATGTCACAATTAGCAAGTGGATGTTTGATATCTTAACCTCAAGGATTCACTGCACTTGTAAATCTGTAGGGGCTCAGTTGGGTGCTCGGTTGTTACAGATCACAGAGATAATGTAAACAGGCATTTACTGGGGCCTGGTGGAACCAGAAGGTTTCTGTTTGCATGAAAAGTCTTTTTAAAAGGTAGAAATCTTGTTACAATATAAACACCAAGGTATATGTATATAAACATTGTTTTATGGAAGAAAATGTAATAAACCTAAATTCAGTAAACAGAAGTTAAAAGCAACTCAATATTAAATACTGAAAGGGGAAAGCAGCACCTCCCTCATACTTGTGAGCTCAGGGATGATAAATTCAAGCAAATATTGTGGGCAGAATTCCTCACTGTTCTTGTCAACCTAAAGAAAAATATAAATGAGAACAGCAAAATACCATGCATTATTACCTGTGCAGATCCTGAGCTGGGAGGTCTAAGGCATAGCAAGCAGACCTGATTTTGAGAGATCTTTCTGGATGCCACCTGTAAGTTAGTGCCCACAGGCCCCACTGTGTACCTAAACCAAACAAAACCCACTTAGTTCTTGCAGGTCTAGCCCTTAATGATGGGGGTACTACTGCTCTCTGGTGGTGTAAAGTCAGACTTAGTAAAACATCGCTGAATGCAAACCAACTCTGAGAAAATGAATGCTGCTGCCTAGAGCTATGCAGAGAATGGGCATTCCCCATCAGGGAAGATTCTGAGATTTTCAACATTTGTCTTTGTTTCTGTTTTTAACAGATGATGGTAGTTCTTTACACATGAAAAGGGAAATAGTTGGGATCTACCAAAATATGTTATTTCAGCAAAACAAACTGTTTTGTCTGAGCTTTGAAAGTTTTCAGTTTTAATATGAAAAATTAAAAAAATAAAAACAGTTTTGAAAGGGAGAAAATGGGTGTTATTTAGTCTGAAAATGTACCTGTCCTTCATTTAGTTCCCTTTTCTTTGAGCCTAGTCGCTTTCACCTTGTTTTTCTAGTTCCTGTTCTCTGAAGCCCCAAAATGGTTACACAAGTATTTTCTCTGCCTCATGTGGCTTTTCAGAGGGACATTTATTTAGAATTTCAGATAACTTATAGTATGAAAAACTCTGGCTGTAAATAAGCTCTAAAGTAAATGATAGTTTGTTTATTCCAAAGAGGAGGTGTAATGTATTTTCTTAAGATCTAGCTGTCATTTTACTTTCATGTAGGTTCTACTTACAGTCTTTATTTAACTAATGGCTTCTTTTTTTCAATGGAAGAAACCCTGTTTTTTTCTAACTTTTCTCTATTCTAAGCACTGAATTGAAGCACATTAGAATAAACAACAAGACACATTATTTAACAGGGTTATTATTGATCCCATGTGTCATGGTTTAACCCCAGCCAGCAACTAAGCCCCACACAGGCACTCACTCACTCCCCCCAGTGAGATGGGGGAGAGAATCAGAAGGGTAAAAGTGAGAAAACTCATGGGTGGAGAAAGACAGTTTAGCAGGTAAAACAAAAGCCACGCACAGAAGCAAAGCAAAACAAGGAATTCATTCACCACTTCCCATCGGCAGGCAGGTGTTCAGCCATCTCCAGGAAAGCAGGGCTCCATCACATGTAACGGTGACTTGGGAAGACAAACGCCATCACTCCGAACGTCCCCCCTTCCTTCTTCTTCCCCCAGCTTTATATGCTGAGCATGACGTCTATGGTGTGGGACATCCCTTTGGTCAGTTGGGGTCAGCTGTCCCGGCTGTGTCCCCTCACAGCTTCTTGTGCACCCCCAGCCTGCTCACTGGTGGGGTGGTGTGAGAAGCAGAAAAGGCCTTGACTCTGTGTAAGCACTGCTCAGCATTAATGAAAACACCCCTGTGTTATCAACACTGTTTTCAGCCCAAATCCAAAATATAGCCCCTTACCAGCTACTATGAAGAAAATTAACTCTATCCCAGCCAAAACCAGCACATCATGTAAAATAAAAACAAGGAAAGAGAGAAGAAAATAAACTTAGACATTGACAAACACATATACAGAAAAAATCAGTGGAAAGTCTCAAAGAGCCAACATATGAACTAACTGCTAATTGCTGTTCTACTACTAACACAATATATAGTGAACATAAACCTCATAAACCGAATAGAGTATCAGCCCATCTCATTCCTCTCTACACACCCTGATATCACAAAAACAGCCACTGAACAGTGCTGCTAGGTAGCAAATTGTAGTTTTGTATTTTTTGAGTAAGATCCCATATGAATGCATCTCCTGGCTGTATAATTTCATTTTACAGCTTCTTGCCCCTGTGTGGACAGGATTTGCACCCATGGGTAAACATAGTTAGCACTTCTGATCAATGCGTGCTCAGCATCTAAGTGCCCTTGGATCTCAGGTCTCAGATGATCTTCCTATGTGCTTCTTCAGAATTTATGATTTGTTTTTAATGGACTATACCAAGGATAAGAAGCTTTCACAATGCTCATCATCAGAGTCTCACTGTCCTGTGATTTATATGCTATTCCTATGCTTTTAAAATGTTACAGAAAAGGGCTGTATTTATGGCAGGTTTTCTACAATGTTACAGAAAGTGGTTTTAGGACATGTAATGTATCTTATAGATACACATTATAAGGAGGCTATATTACCTTTTCTGAGTGTCTTGCAACCTTCATTGACACTAATAAGATTTACATGTCCCAGTGGACAAAAGAATGGACTGCAGAGTCTTTAATTCAATTTATTAGAATTAGCGGCTGACTCAGAGTTGAGAAGGAGCATGACCTTTCCACGTCAGCCATTTGCTCCCAGGGCCAATGTAGAAAAAATCCTTGTAATCCCCAGGGAGAAAAATATTTTTTGGGTGTTTCTTGAGTGGTCTTTCTGGCCATTTTGGCCCCAGTACAGCAGCTCTGCAGTACAGCAGTTTCACTTGCTTAAATGGCTCTTTTCACGTTCTCAGTGACTGATGTTTTTGCTAAATCAGGACCTTGGTAAGTGTTTCATCTTCAAAGGTAAAGCAGTGCAAAAGTAAGTACATCTTAGGATGACTTGTTTCCTTCTGTAAGACTTTACTTATTGCCAGTTCTCAAGGGAAGAGTTAAGATTTTTTTTTTCCTTTCTTATGATAAAAGGAGTCAAACATTGGAGCAGGTTGCCCAGAGAAATTGTGGATGCCCCATTCCTGGAAGTGTTCAAGGTCAGATTGGATGGGGCTTTGAGCAACCTGATCTAGTGAAAGATGTCCTTGCCCATGGCAAGGGGGGTGGAACTAGCTGATCTTTAAAGGTCCCTTCCAACACAAACCATTCTATGATTCTATGATCCTTAATCCCTCTGGATGCTTCCTGGGATTAGATGCAGGAAAACAGAAGAATGAATGCGGATGCAGTAAAAGCAAACATTTAGGTAAAAGAGGAAAGAGGAAGAAGACTGACAGATATGTAGGAAAGGGAAATCTTGAATGCATGTAGAGATATCTTGTTGCTGAAGTAGTCCATATCCCAGATAAGACCTCATGGATGTTTCAATTGTAACTATTGAATTTCAGAAAAGGTGAAAGTAGTCAAGGTCTAATCTATTTCTTGAAATTGTAGGGATAATAATACTAGTAATAAATTAGACATAAAAAATAAAACCCTAGTGTCCTTGCCTATATAGAAACCCTCTTAGCAATGTTTAAGGTTGACGCACTGTGCTTCATGCCCTTTATGTAAGAGAGGGACACACCACCAGTACAAGTTCAATGCATGAACAAAATTATCTCACACAGCCAATTGATCTGGATGTGCAGTACTATAGAAAGCAAAGCCACTCTGTGAGATTTTGGATGCCAGTTTCAAATTAAAGTGAAGATGGGTCATTTGAACATTCATGGACTATCAAAGCCACATGCACAATATCGTAACGATGGTACAAACTAAAACCAGCTTACTGGAAATGCACTGAAAGCTGGCACGTTTTGAGCATTCCTTCCGTTGGTTAATGCTGCCTGTTGAAGAGTTTGCAAAGCAAGCAAAAGCAATAATGTTCTTTACAACAAATCCTTTCTTTTCTCTTTTGCTATCTTCAAGAGTCCATGCCCACAATAAATGTTGAAGAAACTTAGGAAATGGAATATACAGAATCAGAACTGTAGTTCTTGAAATGAGAAGCTCAAAGAGAGTTATGAAGAGGTGTTGATGTCAAACGCAGCAAATCTTTTGTCACCTTGTCCCATTGGAGTGCATGCATTCCTGGAGATCATCTAAAGTACAAGGGCAGGGGTGAGATTACTAGTTTGATACCACTACTACCTCAGAGAATTTGTATATGCCACATATGCTGTGCTTAAGCATCTTATTATGGGCAAAGAAAGGACCACATCTCATACCGGAAGCCAGAATTTTATTGTTAATCTAATTTAAAGGTTTGACTGTATAACCAAAATAAAAAACCAGAAAACAGTTAATGTTAGTTAGTTTAAATGCAGTTTAACTTTTCCAGATTAAAAAAATATATCTCATCAACAATACTATAGTTAAAAGTTGTAATAAAGCCTCCTCCTAGTATCTAATGCTTTTTCTCTGTTGCTACATTCACCTCTCCACTGCTCCTCTAGCTGCTAATGCTGATGGGTTTTTGTCTGAGGGAAGAGGTATGACAGCAAGTTGTCCTCCTGAGATATTTGATGGGAGGAATATGATGTTCATGGTGGGGTTTTTTTCTCCTCTTTGCTAGGAGGAGCATAATGTTGATAGCTGCTTCCTCCTCGCTCTAGGGGCCACTTGGGCCCATTTTTATGTGTTTGTTAACATGCTCTGCACCTTGATTTTTCTTCCTTGGTCCACAACTCTGATGTTGTACCAAAATTCCCTACTTATGGTAGGGTTTATACGCATAAGACACTTTTCTTTTTTGTTATGCCCATAACTGGTTTTACCCAGCTCCTAGGTTTGCAGTGCCCTCACTGGTGAGTAACTGATAGCCCTGGAGCCTCTGGTATTATCCTCCACTCAAACCTTTACAGCCACCACTATTGCACCATAACTTTACTTCTTTATGCTTCATCATTAGTCTAGGGTCACAGATAGTTCATTCTGCACAGCCAAATTACTTGTTATTCCTATTTATATAAAAACTTTTAACAACAGACATTACACCAATTATACAAAGCTAAGCAAAAGGAAAAGAAAAAAGGTAAGAGCTACCTGCTCATCGCTGATGCAGATAAACAAGCTGAAACAAAGCTCCAAGCTAACTAAGACTAGTCCAGACAAAACTTCACAAGCCCTCCAGCCTGTGTTAACTTAACACAAAGCCTGTGGCTTGTCACCAGCAACAGCAATACTGTATTTACTAATGCATGGGGCTACACAGGGCACTCTTAACTAAGAAGGAGAAGAGATTCCAAGGGATCTGGTAAGAGATTCCAAGAGATCTGGCCCTTTTTTTGCTATTTAATGATTAATTTTACATCTCTGAAAGGTACAGTACTTGGACTGAAAGTTAGGGTGACAGCTGACGATAGGATTAGGGTTTGGACAAGAACAGTTTTGAGAAACAAATTCTCAATGCATCATTGAGAACCCTGAGAAAAGGAAAAGGGCTCATCTTGGTTTAAAGTGCTACTTTACCTTCTGTCAGTCTTCTGGACTTCTCAAGGACTGGATCCCATTTCTAGCCTAGGGTAGATTTAAAACTAGGAGTAGGGCTAGAATTTGGGAAAGTGCAGGCTGAGGAGCCCAGGGTTGCAGTTAGGGTTAGGGATTGGGATTGGGAAAGTTGTTTTCTATTAGTTAGTCCTTTCCTGTGGAAAGTGCAGACACATCCCTGGGAAGATTTTCAGAAACCTCTGGCTATCTTTTCTCTGGCAGTCATGTTTCATGTTTCCACCTGGTCTCAAAGATTTCTTTCCCTTGTGAATAATAACCAATTTTCAACAAAAATGGGAAGATGGGTTTTCTGTGTGTACATGGAGAGAAAAGTATAAAAAGTCTACCACATATGAAAAACACATGGCAGGTATCACGGTCTTCCCTCTTCCTTCTCTCCCCAAATACAGTCCTCCTCACACCTCACTTTTTGGCCCTCCCTGGGAATTCAGGCACAGTTTGGGTCGCTGCAGGCCTATGGCAGGGTCAGGCTTTGGTGCGAGGCACACATCAGTGCAGGCCTGGCGCTGCCAGCCACGGGCTGGTGCCTGAATTTAGATGCTCAGTGACTCCGCACGCTAAATTCGGAGACATTTGATGAATTTAAAGGATTAGCCAGCCTTGAGGAGAGAGTGATCCAGCTTGCCACCTGGCGTGATCCAGGCCAAGCGGGATATAGGTGACCTGGATTACACACCGCGTAGCATGGGGAACATGCCAGGTTCCCTAAAAAGCTGAACAGCTCGTCTGCAGGACAGCGGGCTCCCCCTCTCCGCGCTCTCCCTGCCTCCCTTAGCCAACCGAGTCCAGGGAGAACTCGGAGCGGGAGCCGGNGGGAGGCCCTAAGGCGCGGCTGTGGGCCGCTCGGGTCGGGATTATCTGGGATCTAGCAGCCGGTTTTGGTCGGCCTGTCCCCAGCAGCTCCCCGCAGCGCCTTGGAGCCCGGCCCGCCCGCGGTCCCCGCGCCCCGGAGCGCCGGTCAGCTCGGCCCTCCAGCCCCTTTTGGGGAGCCCGGTGGCACCACCCGCAGCCCTTTCTCTTGGAGGATCACGGAGCCTAGAGCTCTCTCTCGTCACTGGTTTGCCAGAAACTCGGGCAAACTTCGGTCGGCCTGGCGACTTAAAGCATGAATAAGAAACCCAATCTGACAGCCTTACTTGTATTAACTGTCAGGCTACGGTGTAAAGTCTGTCCGATGTCTTAGGTGTACATTTAAGAATACATCCGAGAGATGTGTTTGCTCATGGATTTGTTTCTTAAAGATCTTGGCTTTTATTACGCCATCAGAGATCCAGAAATTAATGTTGATGCTACCATAGTTCAAATTATTAACTTTAAATTAGATTTATTGCTGGAACCTTACCACTAGAAATCCATTATTTTCAATACAAAGGAGGAGTGAATCAAGTGAAGCATTACAGATCAGGCAGCAATAGAAATCCAGACAGTGCAAAATGTATGTTAGCTCTCCGCTTCCTACTTCTGCTGGGAGACCTGCAGACACCGGTGACCTTGCTTATGTGGACAGCTTGCAGGACTCTGTTGTTCAGTGACCAAGCTGTCTATTCTAGCGTTTTCAATAATTAGATTAACCAGAACACAATGAGTGTATCGTAAAAATTAGATTAATTTGTTTCTTGAAAAAAGAAGAAAAAAAAAGGAGGAAACATTTTATCAGTGATCAGATTTCAAAAGTGAGTGTTGTTTCAAGACCAAATTTCAAAGTTCGGTTGGATATATTTAGAACTCTCATTCTGTTTAACATAGTTAAATATTTTCTGTAGTTAAGTCACAGTTAATCAGGAGGGGTTAAAGGGGAGCAGTTCTTCATTAGCAAGTTCTTTGCATAGAGAATGGATCTCTGTGCCAAAGTCCCAAGGATGTGTTTTTGCCGTGAGGACTGGTGGGTTTACATCTGGGTGGAAATGACTGTTGCAGTCACAGGGCACTGGAGAAGCTGTCCAGCAGCAGGACTATTAATTATTATTAATAAAAAGAAATCTCATCTTTAATTGTTAAAAAAAAATTTTCAACTTGCCTTTATGGCCTATGCAGGAACTGAGAGTTGCTATAATATTTTTTTCTCCCTTAGGGATTCAAAAAGCTTGCCTCCATCTTACTGTGTTTCAGTTTTTCAAAACTGGATAGCAGCATTTGTGAATTTTATATGTGTGAATTTTATGTACGTGTCCCTCAGCTCTTCTAACAAAACAGTATAATTAAACATTCAGATTTGCACTGCTCTTTGTCATACACCAGTGAAGTCTGGGGGGTTTGCCTTTCTTGAAATAACCGTATGTCCTTTTTAGTTGTGTACATATCATGAAAACAAAAGAGTACTGAATGGAAATTATCTATTGATAGTGTTTAATGCTATAGCTTTCTTAAGGCTCAAATATAAATAAAAGTCAGTTATCTGTTATATATTTATATCTTTTTTCTCCCATCACTAGAAAACACAGGATACTGAGGTGTCCCCAGTTTCCCAAGAAGTGCTGATTACCTTCAAATCATATCGATTAAAATAGGAATTTCCCTTTGATTCCAGTAGGATTTATCAGCGGCTGGCATCTCTGTGGAGCAGGAACGTTTTTCTCAATCTTCTTGTGACATACAGAAAGTCAGTGTTGGTCTGCAGTGCTCAGGCTATACCCAAAGCTTAACTGACAGCTAATGAAAGCCTAATTGATATTGTTTCTTCCCTAAAATATTTTATTTCAGTCAGCACACAGGATGAAGAGAGGAAAGTGGACTGAGATGAAGCCAGGGTATGAGCAAGGGAATGAATGGCTAGAAAAGCCCACAGTCTTTCAGATTTTCTTTGATTATTATGTCTGTGACTGCATCAAATACAAACTTGACATTCTGGGTGTCTGTGGCACATGTCAAGTGAGAATATATCTCTTTATCTTCTTTCCTTATGTTCAAGTCTAGGAATTGTTTCTTGATGTAATTTCCAGCATCTTCAAATGTATTTAGTCCTAGGGGAGAGAACAGTAAAAGAAAGAGAAGACACATTTCAACTGGTACTTCCTCACGGCTGCTAAGAAACAAGACTTCTTTTTTTCTGTTTTTTTCTTTCTTCCTTTTCTTTTTTTTCTAAAGGGAATTAACTTCATGCATTAGGTATGAAAATTTTGTATCTAAACTGCCCACCTAAATTTAAATTTCAATACCTAACCAGAAGTCCTAATTTCTGAAGTGAAATGTTCCTGAGTAAGTCAGTATGAAACAGTTAAGGACCTTAGTGAGAGACCAGAAAGTGAGAGAGACAGAAGAAAAAAGGAAGGCGCATAAATTCAAAGGGAATCAGGTAGATAGACAAAAGTGGTGGGAAGTACAAGAATGAAGAGATAAAGAAATGAAGAAGGAAAAAGGGAAAAATTCAGATGCTTATATATTCAGTCATAATTTCTTCACACAGCTTTTTTGCCTTTCAGTAGCACTCCTTTAGAACAACCGCAGGTGTGAACACTGGTACCGCGGGTTCGCTGGAGGTCTGGAGCAGGATGGGTGTCCTGGAGGCAGGCTGCTGCTGAGAGCCCTTGCTGGCTCCCACCCTGTCTGAAGCCTCAGGCAGTGTAAAGTGGCGTAGCTCCACTGAGTCTAGCACATCATGTTTGATTATCCCAGTGAAGCACTGAGGAATTTTGGGTTGCTGTGTTGATGTGTCCTGAGAAAGGGAGTGAAGGAGCTGGTTTTCAGGAAATGCACAGAACCCATCTTCTAATAATAATAATTCTTTAAGTATGCTTCATTCTGGACACTCCCTATCCCAAATACTTTAGGTTAATACTAAAAAAATACTGTCAGATTTTAGTTTTTCTCTGGCACTTTCTGACATAGCCTCATATATTCTCTTGCATCAGCTGGGAACAGCTGCTGGTTTTTATTTCCAGTAGACAGTACTGTGACATACAAAAAGAGGCAGACTTCCTTTATGGAATGGCTTTTCAAAATAGGGATAAAAAAACTTGGATTCAGTTATGGTGTGTGTGAGTGATAAGCCACTAACTTGTACTGAAATATTGGCTGGGTTCATCACATCACAGTTCAGCCATCTGAAACTTCTAGTTCTCTCAGCTTCCTCTACCGCCAGTGGAGAGAAATAAGCATCTCCAGAGAGAGATGACCCCACTCTAGGATAAACATCATGAGTAGGTGAGATTAACTGGATTCTGGCCATGTCTGTCCCATACCATTCTTTTGAGAGAAAAGCTAGATGCTTAGATAAGGTGCTTAGTATTTAAATGGTTACATATAGGTGACCTGAGTCAAAGTCTCAATCTTTAATGCATGGCCTACACTAATCATCTGAACGTATTTTCTTCTGAAAACTCCAAACTTACCATTATACTCAGGAAAGCAGATATTCAGATGAACTTTTGTTATTTTCTCTTGAAAGAGGTCTTTTTTGTTTAGAAACAGCACAATGGAAGTGGCTGCAAAGCACTTGTGGTTGCAGATGCTGTTGAACAGCTGAAGGCTTTCATGCATTCTGTTCTGTTGAGATGCAAAAGGTAAACATGAGAGACTGACAAACCTCATCCCCATATGTCATTTTTACTGTAATGTTCTTTACTGGCAAGAACCAATATAGCATAATAGCCTTTAAATGGTTATCAGGGAACAGGAATATTCTGATATGCCATCAGAGAGTACATTAAAACTCAGCAGCAAAAAGGGTTGTTTGTCTCTTCTGACTCACCACTTCTTTATCTTCCACCAGAACCATGTCATAGGCACTGAGTGCAGCACAGAATATGATGCAAGTAACTCCCTCAAAGCAATGAATCCACTTTTTTCTCTCTGATCGCTGTCCACCCACATCAAACATCCTTTGCAGAAAAAATAACATGTACAATGTAAAGCACTAACTAATAAGGATGTAGTCATGCTCTTAACGTGCAGAGTGCAAATGGAGATGAATGACAATCAAATATCCAGCTTTTCCAAGTATTGGCCTGTTTCTATCCCAACAGGTCAACAAGTACTATGTATTATTTATGGCTTTGTGGTGGGCATAAAATGGAACGTAAAGGCTTAAATACCTGCATATAGGAAATACATTCAGTACTTTCAGGTGGCACTTCATGTTGGGGAAGTGGGGCTCTGCATAAGAGCTCAGTGCAGGACTAAGCCCTGCAGGCAAGGATTTATTCAGGACAGAGTTCATACGTGAAACATTGACAAAAGACCCTCAAATCCACAGTCATTTGTTACTTCATAGTTTTGCTTGTAGCGACCTAACACAATGATCAATAAGGCATGTGACTGGAAGCCGGTCATGGGTTGACCCACTGGTTGTGTTTAATTGGGTTGTGTAGATCTATATTTAGTCATCTATTCATTGCCCTGGCGCGATCACTTAGCTAGCTGTATAACCGCAGCATGCGTGTGGGGAGTCTCTGCCCTATCAATCTCATTAGCTGCTGTTTAAGCAGCAATTCATGGGGAGCAGGAATCCCTTCATTTGTAGAGAGGACAGGTAGGGCTGTCCTCCTCTGCATTAATTTCCTTCAGTCTTTGCCAGAAATTACTATCTTTGGGTAGAGTCATATGAACTTTTAATGGACTCTTTATATGGGGTCCAAAGCCAGCTGAGCTTACCTCGCTGGGACCTAGTTAGGGCCCTCATTAGGGCCCAACTGAGCTGGAGCTGTCATCAAAGCTACCATTAGCTGCTTAGCACTAGCTTTCAAAATTCCCACTTATATTTGCAGTTCCTCAGTGATAAGGGAGAAGGCTTCCTTTTCACTATTTTTCTGACATAAAAGGTGCCAAACTTGAACATTTTTCAAGTGCATTAGAAAGGAGAAAAAACATGTAAAAAACCAAATTTATCCTACCCTTACTTTTTCTGTTTCCTTGTGTGCATGATGACTTTTCCCTGTGCTGCCTGTTGTTGAACTTAAAACTGTAAAACTTAATCCCCTGTTGCATTATGCCTTCCTTCAAGAAAATGCATTAGATTTTACTCTCTGGATGTATCTCCTGCAGTATCTGAAAATTAAACACAACTCAATTTTTATAGCAGTGAAAATATTGGGATTCAGTATGAAAAAATCATGTCAGTAATAAACAGAGCAAGAATAATTCGTTACTGCAACACCATTTTTTGTAGTATATTGATCCTGTTTTCTTCACCGTCAGCAATGCAGCTGATGGAAACAAAGGTTATTGTTTACATTTTTCATCCTACTTAGAAGAAATGAAACCTTTCCCAGTGCTCATGATGAACTGTTTCTGCAGCTGAGGAGTAATTAGAGAAAATGATTTTTTTCCTAGTGCATTTCATCTCTTTGTCTGATCATTGGGTGTCTATAAATGTGAATTATTAGGAAATCAGGAAGCTGTTGTGGAACAAGATTTTGATAACAGTAATGGCATTCTTCCAAGCATATCTTCACTGAGTTCAGTATGCCTACTGAAGGGTGAGGTCAATATGAATAAAGCATCTTGACTTTTGGCTGTGATTAGTGCCCAAAAGTCACCTGCCATTACCTGTCTTCCTTGATTTGTGGTATGTAAATCTGAAATCAGGGGTATGGGGGGGAAAAAAGCTTCAAAATTTAGTCTGCAGTTTTGCAAGTATATATAATCATATGAATCCGTATTCACTTCTTGCAAGCTTTTAGTGTATGGCCCTGTGAATGTTCATGAGAAGTCAGTTAAAATAGGACAAGATCAAGGCCAGAGGCAATGCTTAGGGGCAGTTTTTGTTGTACTAACCTTAGTTGCTTAGCTCTTCTCATGTCAGCCCAGAACTTAACATATGCACATGTAAAACTGAAGTCCCTCTGTGAGTGGTAGAAAATGTCTTTTACCAAGACAGTCAAAGTTAGTCTTGAAAGCTCTATATTTTCCCAGCACTGCTCTTGGAAAACTTAGCTACAGATATGGGACTAGCTGTATATTCATTTGTACTAATGGTACATATAGTGAGACCTGAAGACTAAAATAAAGCTTGCCTGTTTTCAGATAAACTCTTCCTGGCACATCAATGGAAAAGACAGCAGGAGAGAACCTATGAAGATCAGACCTGCCTTTAAAAATATTTAAGTATGTTCTGAGCTCTGGAAATCCAAGTCAACATTGGTGAAATAAATTGAAGAGCACAAGAAAGCTAAATTACACTAAACCAGCAAAGTAACCACTAAGAAGATAGCAAATAACAAGAGATGTTTTCTGCACAACTGTAATGCCGTTCCCTGGAGCACTACTGGGATTTAGACTTTTACTGCACAGATACAAAATGTTTTCTGCCTCATTCAGTTCAGACGAGGGACAAGTGTTTAGTGAATGAGGCATCTGTTCATGTTTTCTTTTTATCCATGTATGGCTTGTGACCCCAAGCCTCATCTAAGTACATCAACCAAAACTCACTCTGAATGTGGAAGTATTCCTCTCTTTATAGATGTTTCTATGGTACTTATCAAACTAAGTGCAGAGTCATCAGGATCTCCCAGCTGTTTTGCATTGCTCTGGCAATGCAAAGTAGCAGTAACTGGCTGGTTAAGATGGATTTATAGCTGCTCTGCATCCCTATAGCAGCTCAAAACCCTCAGACTATTTTGTAGTGTTTTTACCTCATATTACTTGAGTGCCTAAAACCACCGATGAATGTACTCACATAACACTACTGTGATGCATAGCAGAGAGGCTAAGCACAGTGGGTATTTGTGTTTGTGGTGGCATTAGTAGCCTTCCTCTTGCTTACGCTTGGGTAACTTAATTCTCAGTTGTGTTGCATTTCAGTTGGACCTATACACCAATTCTGATGTTCTAATATCAGGACTGGTAGCATTCATGTCAAAGAGGGCTTGCATTCTGATGATTTCTTTCTTCACTCTGATTTTGTTTTTATTTCTTACATAAACTGTGCTTGTAACTGAAGGTGCTCAGATTTCCAGTGTACAAAACTGTCTGGAAATATGTTAATCAGAGAAAAAGGAGACGATGTCTGTGACAATGCACTGTAGTGTTTGTGGGCAAGTGCTGAATTTTCACAAGTAATCAGTGTATTAATAAGTGATAATAATTTATTTATAGGGCATCTACTTCAGAATCTTATTTTGTATATGTAATCTCCATTGTGTCAAAGCATCTGTGTGGTAGCATAGATGGCTTGGGGGATGTTTAATTGCCACATGAGGAGACAAAAAGAAGCCCAATGAAAAATGTGAAAGTTATAATCCTGGTGCTTTATACTTCTCTCTATCGCTACAGAGAGTTTCTTGTCTAGACTACATTCCTCAATATGCACCCCAGCCTTTAAGTTAAGAATTAAATGGAATTCAGACCGTAGAGAAAAGCATTATAGAACACTGAAACTATCATAATTCATTCAAATACATTTTCATGTGGAATTAGATGTTTTTAATTGGTTCACCAAGCATAACAAAATCTTGCATTTCTGAAAGTGTCAATTACTTTCAGTCAAATTTCTCAGGGACATTATTTTCAAGATTTTTTTCTGAACATTTTGCTTTTTATCTTAAATGAGCATGAAGGCATGCATGCTAATACTGAAATTTCCCATGGGACAGAAATTATTTTTTTTTTGCCAACTGTAGTGCATTCAGTGTTAAGAGCAGTTATTTCCATTCTCAAAAGAAGAGAGTGAAAGGTTGAGAGTGCATGCAAATTAGTAGTCATCAAATGTTCTGCATGCTGTTAAGGATATTTAGGTAGGCAAATTTCATAAATGTCACAAACAATTATTCAAATGGCAGGATACAAGTAATCCTTTTTAGACACTTACATATGTAAAAATGTCCTTTTAGAACCTGATATTCTGAGATCTCTTAATGATCCATTATATGCTTAAAGCTGGAGTACTGGTACTAAAATATCTTGCTTTTTTGGCTGTTTCAAAATATTAAATAAGAGTGGATTCAAGGATATCACAGTGGGATTACCAATATTATAATAGGTCAATACCTTTGGAACAAAATACTTAAGAAAGATAAAACCACAGAAAACTGTCAAATATGGCTTTCTTACCTGAAGTTCAAATCCTTGAAAGAAAACTGAGTCTCTATAATCCCAGTTGTTTTCACTCGGCAGCGCAAAACATCTTGCTCACTAGGCACATAGTCCGGCATTGCTAACCTATCCAAATCATTGAGGTAACTAAGGAGAGTAAAAAGAAATGGTGACAGGTGAATTCAAAAGGTGAAATGAACATTATGTAATCACTTCATATTGAGCAGCTTTTAAATATTTTATGTAAATTACACATTTAAATACATTACTGTTCGTTTTTATACAACCTAGATCCACAATCCAGAGCCTTTCTTTTTTTCTTTTTTTTCCTCGTATGTAGAAGTGTAATTTAGTTGTATATAATAAACATCTTTCTGAGAATTTCAGTTCAGGAAAATCCTTATTTTCCTCAGGGATGCTAAAACCCCACCTTGTCAGGAAAGGGATTTTCTCCATTTGCTTTCAGCAAGTGGGAATTGCCACCACAGGGGAAGAACTGCAAGCATGTTTCAGAAGCAGATTGACTGGAAGTTGTTGCAGCCTACTAGTCCTGTTGTAACAGTATCTTCCTTCCTAAGTGAAAGTGAGGTTTTAGTATTTTGGAGGAATTCACATTTACGGGGTGTTTTTCCTGCAGACCTGTCAGTTTACGAGAGGAAGGTACATGATAATTTTAAAAAAATGTATTTTGTAATCAAAACCAGAAGCTTCAGTGAAGCTGAGGACCCCCTGGGTTAGTATTCTCACAACCCCCTGGGAAAGAGTGGATTGTCTGGTTTTATGTCTGGCATACAGAGATAAAATCTGCATGAAATGAGAATTCAGACCAGATCTTTGAAGCCTGTTCTTGTCCTACAACCAACCATTCTCCTGTCTCTTCCAGTGGCATGCAGCTGGGCAGAGCCTATGAATCCTACTGGCTGGTCTAGGAATCTGTGTAAAGAGGTTATGAATTGACAAAAGGAAAAGAAGAGGTCATGTCTGGGTAGCTTCCTACCTTTTAACTGCTAATATTCAAATAAAGAACAAACCCAAAAGCAAGAAACCACAAACAACAGTTGAAGCATTTTCAAGCTTTCGGTGTCCCAGTTGGCACCTTTCCATTTGTAGCCTCTGGTGTCTCACAAACAAAACACAGTCTCTCTGATGTTTATTAGGCTTCATGCCTTTTTTTTTCTTCTCTAACACAAAGTCTGCCCAGCATGAAGTTCTGCTGTTCAGTTTAACCAGACAACTACCAAAACAAACCTCACAGCTCATCATCCTTGTCTGCAATGTTTAATACATCTATAAGTAAAAAAATAAAATAAAATAAATTTTAAAAAAGCTAGAATCTTCCATATGAGGATTTGTAAGTAATGCTTGGAAATGGGATTTTCTTATTTTAAGTTGAATAGACTGAATCCACTCAGCAAGGAGTGCTAAAGTTGATCTGAGTAATTCAATTTTTGCCCATTATTTGAGTCCAGGAAACAATCTGTTAAAAAAAAAATGCAATATAGCTCTGGTTGTCTGAGTAGGGCCTGAGGCAAACTCAGTGACACGAATCCAACCCTGAGAGGCAAATGACTGAGCAAGCAAGAAGCACCATGTACTACTGGTAGCTGTGCAATGACATTTAAGGTCACGATTTATAATACTGATTTTGCCCTTTCCTTACCCATCACTCCATCTTAAAACAGGATTAATTCCAGGTGAGTCTAAGGAAGAAATTCCTGCCAAATTTGACATACAGGGGATTTTCTATTATTCAGGAGATCTCTTTTTTTTCAATTAAAACACACAGAGGAAAGGCAGCGATCAAACTTATTAGCATGAATTAATAATGAAAAGACTCAGAGAAAATAACCTCAGAAAGTCAGCGTTTACACAGTATGAATCAATTCTCGGTGTAGGAGCTGATTCACAGGAGCTGAGAAACAGGGTTTTGGTTTTAAAAGAAATTGAAATGGAGCATAGATGGTTGATTGACTCTAGCTGGTTTTGAACTGATCATTAGAAGCCCAGCAGCAAGGGCAAAAATTAAGTTGATTTTAATGGTTCAGAGCCAAAGGCTAGATTTTCAGAAGCATCAGGTACCAAAAGATGAAGACAGAGGATTAGCAGGATTTTTGGAAGTGTTGAAGCAGATGAAGAACATATCACTGTTGTTTTTAATGTAACTCCAGCAATAAAAAATGATTATTAGCTCCTTTACAGTCTGTACTATCTCCCTTAAATACTGAAACCTATCGCAGGTTAAAACATGGCACAGCCCATAACACTGAGTGGGGATTACTTGAGACTGTTCTCTCTTCTTTTTAGGCAACAAAACCTAGGCATAGTGTACACACTAGAATGTTAGCTGGTAAACAGGTAATTTTTTTTTTCTGCATTAGTTTTTGTTGTTGTTGTTTGTTTTTTTTTTTTAATTTCAAGTAGTGTTTTTCCTTTTAACTATGTCTGACTTGTTACGGGCTTTTAGTGCTGGGAACTGCAGTGTGGCCTGTCAGAAAGGATATGTTAGGAAACAAAAGATTGCTCTGTACTATTCCTGTAGAAATACAAGGCTGCCATAAAATACTGCCAAATCAGGCACAAATCAACACAGGCAATATTTTCTTTGTTTAGGTGTCTGGCAGAAAGGTCTTCATTCGTGTGTTGAAGATACAAAGAGATGAAGAATTTTTAATATTTTCATATATATCCCTTCTACTATCTACAATTAGTGAGCCATTACTGCCTTCACTTTGCCTGGCTCCTGGCCCAGACTCGGACCGTGCCTTTCCCTGCTGAGTAGAAGGGACACCCAGCACCTTGTGAGGTTTCCCTCTGCAGGTGCCCTCAGCCTGTAGGAGGAGCTGCAGGAGCAGAGAAACCTCCAGCTGTAGATCTTGGAAGATGGACCTCAGCTGGAACAACCCTCTGCCCCAGGTCTGGAGTCAAACTTATGCACTCTAGGAAAACTCCAACCCAGGTGACACCTCCCTTCTGGGTTTTGTATGACCTTAGGGAGAAAACAGCAGAGCAGGACCACTCTAGCCTGCAAGAACTGCTGTAGAAACAACCAGATTAGGGATTCCTGAAAAGTCTAAGCTTACTGACTGTATCTAAGATAGGAGATGTACTCCAGCTGCATGCTGACCCTTCATGGAGTCGGAGCTGAGCAGCCCTAGTCCCCTGCTTATGTGCCTGCCACCTCCCAGGCCGCAGAAAGGGAACCGGGGCCATCAGGTTGGAGAGCGGCTGCAGCACCACTGGCCAAGACCAGCTGGATGCTGAGACAGTAACGGCCCAGCAAACCGCTGTCCGTGCAGCCAGACTAGTTTAGAGAAAACTTTTTACAGTTTTCTTCAGACTTCTGTTTAGCAGCTTGAAATTCATACATTCCAAGTACAGCTCTAGGTAAAACCTAAGCTGTTTCAATTCACCTTTTCCCTCATTTTGTCAATCTTAGAATTACCTAAAGAGAGAATAGACTTTTTTTCTTTACAGTTTAAACAGTTTCACAGAAACAAATTGTTCCTTGTTTTCACACGTTTCCTTCAGTTAAGCATGTCTCATATATTATAAACATTAGCAAAAAACCTCATTCTTTTTCAGGTTAATGAGCAATAATTTTCGTAGGCTGTTCTGCACGAGGAAGGATTCTTGTTGCAAGCCTTCCTACGCTGCCCGTTACGGGAATCGCCAGTGGTTCAGCACCTGCAGCCGGTGTCACCTACTAGGCTGCCGAGTCATTGAGCTGGTACTCCGCTGCCCTTGCGAAGCAGGCCTGGGTCCCACTGTCGCTCCACAGTTGTTTGATGAGTTCAACCAGTTCAGAAGACATGTCGCCATCCTCCAGAGTTGTTGCCATGGCACACAGCTTCCTTTCATCTTCCTAAAGAGAAATTTCAGTAAATATTGTGCAAGCGCACTGTGCCCCTCCACCTCCTTGAAGACGTGCTTTGTTTACGATGAGTTGCAGGGGCAAAATTTCCCATTTTCACTGATTTTTCCAGGTAGCTGTACTCGCCTGTGCCTGTGAGCATCCTTTTACAAGCTCACTTCCCTTTAGGTAGTGCCAAGGTTAGACTTAAATCACGATACACAGAGTTTTCCTCTTTTTATTGTTTTGTTTTGTTCATACAAGGGCTCAGTTTCATCTTCCTATAGGTGTTCACAAAAGGTCCAACTTGGAAGGAAGGCTTTTATTGTAAGAGAGAATAGTGGGGTATCAAAAAGTAAATTAAAAAGGATATTTAAAGCTTAAACATAATTACATCAAAGCATAAATATATAGCTAATATATTTTTGAAGGTATTTGGAAGAAAACATTTCTAGCTTTAGGCCACAGTGAGAAATGTGGCAAAGTGAATATAACTAGCGAATGCATTTCCCATGTATTTTTTTATTTGGGGAAGAAGAAATGTGTAACTGAATAAAATTCCAAATACTTTAAATGTATTATTCTGCAATTTCTTCCTTTTGCAGTCAATCCAAAAAGACTTCGAGTAATCTATTACATTAAAATATTTCTTTTCAGTGGTTAACAGCTTAGGAATGTACAGTAAATAAAGAACATGATTAAAATAGGTTCATTTGATACACTGTCACAGCAGTGGATAATTATAGAATATAATTCCTTCCTAGCTGTATAAGTAGACAAATGAAGTGACTTGCAGTCAATAGGTGCAAAAGTATAAATGGATTCTGACAGACACTGTTTTGGCAGGGACTATGTTTTATTAAAAAATAGAAAAAATCTTCACAATAATTTGTAACACATTTATTTTAGGAATGTACTATATCTTTATGTTTCAATAGAAATTGCAGTTTATGGAAACTTTGTAAAAGCCAGAGACTCATCAAAAATAAAACACTGCAGGTTTTCTAAAAAAATGGGGAAATTGAGTTAGCATGGAGAAAAAGGAAAAAAAGGGAGAAATAACCACTAGAGAATTGCCTTCATTTGAAAGAGGAAGGAGGACAGTCATACAATTGCCCTTCTGTATTAAAAAACACCGGCTCCATTTACACCCCCGTCCTCTTGCTGAGTGCCGGGATCAGCAGAACTGAGTCATGCTTTCCCGTGTGTGCCCCTCGTTTGTCTCCAGGGCTGCTCTCCGGGGTGCACACTTGTTCAGCTTCAAGATAAGAGTTGGAATGTTGTCTCCTTCGAGATATCACATATCATTTAATAATTAAGCTATCGTCCTATGATGTTGGATTTGTTGGTTGAATAGCCTACAGTGAGAAGCCTTGAGCTCAGAGCATCCATGTGTAAGGTAAATGTTCATTGATTATTATGCAAAAGGTGGCAACTGTGGATTTTGATGCTTACGTAAAAAAGGATGATAGCAGCAGATTGAGTTTATCATAACTCTGATTTATATAATGTTTTGTTTCTCTCTGGCATTTAGACAGAGTTCAGATTATTTTCATATTAAAAGTAGATTGCAATGACACTTTAGGAAGAAAAAAATACCTCACTCCCCAGAACAGATGTTGTTCAAAATTACGTGCTGAGGCACTTTCGGGACCACTAAGAGGTATTTGCAGGCAGTCCTGGAACATGGATAAACCCATTGCTTTTGGGCCCAAGATAAGCCCAGTCTTTGGGCTAGGTGACTTTAAGCAGCTAAATCTGGACCAGAACACAGCAAGAACAAAGTCCACCTGAACTCAAAGCTTATATCAAAACAACTCAAGCTTATAAATGGCTTGTGATTTTACAGAAAATGTAAGCTAAGTTTGTTTTTGGAAGAAAGGGCAATGTTTAGTAGCGATTCAAATAAATGTGACGAAAATTTCTATTTTCTTTAAAACTCACGTGCAGGTTGCTCTTATGTGGTTCTGGGGGAAAAGAAGGCAGGCACTGCAAATATTTTATACAGGTATATTCAAATGTATTCCTAGAGGCCTATTCTGCCAATGACAGTAAGAGTGGCCTTACTGTGCTAGAAATGATAAACTTATAAAAGCTGTATTTTCTGCATTTGGTTATACATAATGCTAAGAAATGAACTGGGCTATTTAACAAAAATTTTCAATGCCCAGTTCCCCAGGCTGTGAAATTCCTTGAAAATAATGTCTATGAAACCAGCATAGATGACAGATGATGAGTGAACACGTATAAACCTCTCAGAAAGTTTGCCAGGGCTGAGAAAAGAGGCTGAAGTACTGGGGCACAGGCAGAACATGTCTCAATTACAGATGGCAAACAGAGTCTGGACCATGTAATGGGTATTAGAGGCTGAGCCAGGACCTGCGGCTAGGTGCTGCAAGATTCAGCTGTCTTAGGCCATGTAGACTGGTAGATGGGTCCTTAGGCAGCACACGTGTCTATCACAACTGAGGAGATGGGCCAAGTTGCAGCACATTCACATGGGCCTATTTTCTGTGTGCTGCTTTTGGGCACTGTTAAGTTTGTTTGAATGACTTGCATTCATGGACCCTTAAAAGAATACAGGAAGAAAACATTTATTTTCTATTTTGTGATGAAATGACTGTATGAGCTTTAATAACCTCTGAGGCATTTGTTTATCATTATTTAGGTCAAAGTACCACATGTCATTGTAATGAAATGTAGACTTCTGGAATAAGAGACGCTCTTTCAGATAAGCAGATGCAATTCCCTCTAAGATAAACCTCTAGGGAACAGGCAGAATTTGCCAAAACTGGAACCAGCTGATATTCTGACAGGCCTTTGAGAAATTCTCAGGAAGGTCTGAATTACAGGCAATAGAAGAAATCATTGCACTGAGAAGAAAAGTATGTGTTTTTCCTTTACTTCTGTCCCTGAAAAGTCAGCGTGATTGCCAGAAGATAGCAGGTCTTCTTACTGTGGCTTTTCCTCTGTGCGCTTGTGCGTAGGATTGCTAACTGCATCAAGAAGGTCAGGCTCCACTTCTCTGCAGTGCCAATGCGCCCGTGCTGCCTCCACACAACGGGGAGGTCTCTGCTCCAGGAGCAATGCCAAACCGAAATATTCCCAACATGTCTAGATGACCCTTCCTTACATGGCTGAGCCCCAAGGTTTGTTCATAAAAGGGAATTATTTATTACATTTCCCAATAGTGATAAATAAGTGACTAAGCAGCTAAGAGAAGGTTCTTTTTTTTTCTTTCTTATGTCTTTGCAAGTTGAACATTTCTTTTGTAACAAACAAAATGGCAGTTTACGCAAAGGTTAGACCTCAGGCATCAGTCTTGAGAAGATAAAAATAAGTAGGGACATCTTGTCACATATAATTCAAGCAGTACTTAGTTACCACTGTCATAAAGCGAATACTGAACCCCCTTTGTTTTACTAGTCTCTACTATTATATTACAAAAAAATGTATTCTAATGCCTATTGCAAGAGAAAGGGCGTCATACTCACAATTCTAGCAGGGTTTTCATAACTGATTCCTAACTTAGTCATTGCTTTCACGATAGACAGGATAGACTGCACTGCGTTGCTGTAGATGACAGGTCTGAACTCCATACGTTCCTGGTAGGTGAAACCGTCTTTATGGATGATCCTGGTGCAAAAATAGAAAACCATAGGTTTATGGGATGCATTAAAAAAAAAGAAAGTATTGGAAAGGTGGATCAGATGCTTTTGTGGTCAGCGTGAGAAAGAACTGAATCCGTCTGGCCCTTGGAAAAGCATTTATCTATGGTTGATCTGCCTGTTCTGCTGGAACAGGTAAACAGCAGTTTCTGCAACTATGTGAGGTTAAATTTATGAGGTTAGGTTATGACTTCCCAGGCTGAGTGAATAGGTATCTTTTTTTAGCCTTGCAGGTCAATATAAAATAATATATATTTTATATATACAGGCCCATTCCTGTGGATACAGGGCAAGATGCATAGCTGTACTTAGGTCCCAAATCTTTTATTATTGGAATCTGCAATGTTAGTCATGGGCTGTCACATTGCTTGTTTAATCATTCTCATTTTTATCCAGAATCTTACCTGGAGTAGAAAAATTATTGCAAAAAGTATTTCTAGACTGTGAGGTATTTCCTCAAGAAAACAAACAAAAGAAATTTTAATATTTCTTCGTATATCAGTTATAATTTCTAGTTATTGAAAGGTGCTACTCTTATTATCTACAGGCTTTGGGGACATACACATTACTATAGAGGATTTGGCCTCTATTCCGGAGGACAAAGAACCTTAGCAGTCAAATCCAATTAATCTAATTCTGACAGAGGGATTATAATTTCATAATCCTCCTTGGCTGGAGAACGGCATGTGGTTAAAGTTCTCCAAGATCAGTGTGCAGACTATATCATGACTCAGAGACATCTTTTTCCATGAGTTGTGAAAAAGGATGAAAACCTCACCCATTTTGGTGTAGCATACTCTCAATGAACAGCACCAAACTGCTTTGGCTGCTGCTGGAACCAAGGCTCTGTTCTTCCTCCCCTTGGTCGTTCAGAGAAGGCGGCCAGGTTATTAAATAAATAATTTCTGGGGTTTGGGCTTTGTTTTTCATTTGCTGTCTTTTGCCAGAGATACAGTCTGGACAGAGCTATACAAACAGAAAGGGGTGATGTGAAAGGATCTGACAGGTTAGCCCAGAACGAGTATAGGTGTGTGTCCTGGGGAGACTTTCCCTTCAAGGGGAGAAGTCAGCCCTGTCAGAAAATAATTCACTGACACATACACGCACAAAACCCAGATCACAACTGAACATATCTTAACATGTCTCTGACTTATGGATGTCAGAAACTTCAAAAGTTGCATTCTGGTGTCTGTAGGAATTGTAGGAAAATGTAGGAAAAAAGGGTTCTCTCAATGTTTCCCCAATCACTTCTAGACCAGGCAAATCTATAACCTCTGGTTTGAAGCTTTGTTTTTTTGAATGCTGTTTTCAGCATGAGTTCAAGTGAATCTGCAAGATTCAAAGGAAACCTACTGAACTTGGGAGAAAGAAAAAGGGCAGCTGTGTTACGCAGTCTGGTATACTAGTGAACCTTTTTTGCCATCCTCTGAAATATCCATGTACCCCTGTGTCAACACAGTGATTTGAATGAAATGATAATTGTTCAGAGGAGAGGCTTATTCACTTGGTGGAGTCTGTCCCTGCTCACTGCAGGGGGGTTGGACTAAATGACCTCTAAAGGTCCCTTCCAACCCAAAGCATTCTATGATTCTATGATTCTATGATTCTAATGTAGCTCCATGGTAGTGCACTGGATAGTGTGGATTGCTGCTTGGGGATGGCCTCAGCAATGTCCTGAGCTCTGCCCAGAGCTTCCCACTGGTGTAGGTGGCCACCCTTAATGGGTCAGATCACCTTTAACGGAAATAATTTCAGCTGCCATCAATGTCGAACCTTGCACTGGCACTTAAGCATATTCTTCTCACTCTTAATACCTGTGAAAGCAGCAGCTTTTCTATAAATAATGGAATAAAATACGTAGAAACTCAAACCCCATGAAGTACATCAACTTGGTTTAACTACTTTGTGTGTCTCGCAGTGGTGCCTGTAACAGGATTTCTGGAGAAGATGGGTGTTTTGCCTGTGGCTGCAAAAATCTGGGACGAGAGAGAAGAAGAGGCCCTATCACAGTCCACAAATGGCTGTTTTATATGTTGTTTTCATGCTTTCCCTCTGAAGAACAAAGGGAGGAAGAAAATATGAGATTCTGAAATAAAACTAGATTCTGTAATTACAGAAAGAAAACTTGGTTTTGCTTGAGGCTTTTCATGGTTTTTGCTGGTTTGTTTTTTTTTTTTTTTTTAAATAATATATTTATGTCCTCTGGCAGAAGGTATGTTAGCCAGCCTGTTAAATCAGTAGTGAATTTTGCTGCTTTTATTAAAGATCTGTCATTCTCAAGGAAGGATTGTAAACCAGGCTGACATCTTGTATGGCCAGAAGGAGCATTTTTAGCAAATGGAAAATTTTGTTCCCTGATCCTCCTTGAAAAAATAAACAACCTTTAAAAAATAAATGCAGGATGCTGAAGGCATGAAGTGTTAGACTACCAGTCATAATATCTAAATTATGTTTCTACTGGAGGAAAAAAGTTAATCTCTTGGTTTTTTCCACACAGGGAGGGCTTCTCACCAGATACGTGGAGTTGATTCAATCTCAACAGGCGTGATGAGTTACCAAATATTTTGTTTCCTCCTTTTCACTTGCTGAATTATTTGTAGTAGGTTTGTACTGCTAACTTAGGGCATAGCACAGAAATACTCAACTTGGTTTTAAAAAAGTTAGATCACACATTGGAAATGATCTAGTCAGAAGCACAGAGCTCCTGAGAAGCTTATTTTTTGTTCCTTTTTAGTTATCCGCCTTAACCATCCAAGCCTTTTTAGGGCCTTGCAGCCTATCTATATTTTGAGCATCAGAAAATATTTTTGCAAAGCTTAGTGGAAGGATTTAACTTTGATTGAAATATTCAGTCAGGAAAGAATGAGGTTTATGAATTAGAAAATTATATTAATTGGAGTAAAATTACCCTGATTTTGGTGGAAAATTGTATTTTCAGCAAAATTATTTCTTTTGTAAGCAGCTATCAGTCTTCTCTAGAAAATGTTATGAAAAAATTAATAACTGAAATTGTTTTTTTTAACTGAAAAATTTCCCTTTTTAAAAGAAAAAAATCCTTGGTTGTGACAGAAAGATGACATTTTATATGAAAAATGATAATTTTCGTGAACAGTTTTTTTGTAAAATAATTCATATTTGTGATCAGATTGACAGCTCATAAATGCACAGGGCTTTAAAGATAACTCTCAGCTTTGCAGTTTTTTGCCCCTTCCTCGATGCTGTTAAGGGTTATCAGCCTTCTTAAAGTGCTCAGTTCAGAGGAACATCTTTAATCTGCTTCTGCTTGGGGAAGCTTTCAGCACAATACATTTCAATGGTTTGCTGAATAAGGAGGTTCCCTGATTGGAACTCAAAACAGAAATAAAACTATCCATCATTTAACTGGAACAAAAAAGTTAGCAAAGTATTTGATGGATGGTTCTGAATCTGTCTTATTACAAAATGAGCTGCTTAAATAGTAGAAAATTGCTCTTATGACATAAGGTTTTTTACTTCACTCTTTAAAATGCATTGGTGAATATATGAAATAGGAGAACTTAAATTCAGAATAGTATTACTGATTTCGTAAAACAGTCTGCTTGATTTTTACACAGGAATAGATTGGTACTTACAAAGTGGGGTCATGTCTAAACAGTTGCAATTCCTGTGTAATTTTTTTCTGTATTTAGACAGGTCTAGGAAGCAGACCTCAACACTGTCTATGAAAACAAGGCTAGATACAACAGCAATATTTTAGCAGGTTACACAGCGAAGGAGGATTTTTGCTGCCTGTGTAAGTATGAGCTCTCAAACTCAGGTGGATTATCTATTTAAACCAGATACACGATTAGTATTTTGGCTACCCTTAAAAGAATAACATGAATGAATTTAGTTTTAGACTGTTTTACTATATGTGCAAATATTGTTATAGTAAATTGTAAATGGACACACACACACACACAATTTTGACCTTCCTCTGAAGCCAGGAAAATAAAGCTACTGACTTCAATCTGTGCAGTACCATGTGCACTTTGAACAAACATCTACAAGTATTCTTGTAGTAGATTTATGGTGTAGTCAAAAGATCTTCCTAACCAGATACTCAGTCCAAATTTGAACAGGGGTTTCTATGTTTGAGTTTGTTTTTTCCCAGCTTGATTACTGTATGAAAACTTTTTGGGGTGATACTTTCCTTGCTAAAAGCAGTTCTCATGACTGTCCCTACCCATGCTAGAAGGTGTGTAGCAGCTGCTCACTGTGTAGGCTGGTGGCTAAATATGTTCTCATCTGGCCTGTGGGAGACCTGAGAACAATCTTTCTGACTTCTGGCAGGACCTGGAATAAGTCTGTGGAGACCAAGAATGATCTACATAGCACAGTTTGGAGAAAAAAAAAAACAACAAAACTTTGCACTATTATACAATGTGAATACTTCATTATTTCCTCTTGCAATACAGTGAAATCAAATGAAATTAGTAGGGACAAAATTAAAATTGAACAAAAGGAGATGATTCACATCATATGTAATTTAACTGTGGAATGACTTGCTGTAGAATATTGTGGATGTTATTAGTTTACATTGGTTCTAAAAAGATTCAGGAGAAACATAGGCATGAATTAACTGAGGGCTGTTAAACACAGTGATACCATCTCTGGTTCAGGAAGGTGCCTGAGTCACGGATCATCAGATGCTATCAGGGTATCCAGCACGAGTATTACTGTGTGTTTGCTTGTCTGGTTTGATGATCTTCTGGAAACATCCTTTATTAGCTACTGCAGGAGACAGGATACTAGGCTAGGTGAATCTACCATGGCTGGTTGTCTTATATGTTCATGTTCTCACTACAGCACTGTAACTGCTACTAAAACCAATGGAGAAGCTTCTCTGGTCTTCACTGAGGAGTTGGACCAGCGCATGATTTGATCAGACAGATTTGATTAGCAATCCAGCCGTGTGTCTTAGTCACTTTGTATTTTTCTTTACGTGTTTGAATGAGAACTTGATTTGAATGATGTTTCTTTGCATTTTATTCAAATAAGCATAAATATTGTAATAAGACATTAGCTAGATAGCTTCTACTACAAATACCAGATTCAACAACTGATATGAATATTTATATACTTACTTCATTTGCTTTACAATAGTGCTTTTTCCCGACTCTCCAGCACCTGCAGAAGGGGAATGTTGAGAAGATGTGATTGATACATGAATAAGTAGCAAGTATTAAAAATAACTCTCTGCAACACAGAATTTTGTATCCATGAAGAGACATACAGATGTTTTAGATCTGCATTGTACTAACTGTAACCCTCACTAGTGTCCATTCAGACTTAAAAAGAATGAAATCTTGATAAAAGTATTAATTTTGAAAAGGAAAGAGACATTTAAAAAGAAAGGAACATTCAGTCAATTAAGAGAAAAATATAGACTCTTTAATTACCAAGAAAATAAAATATGGGTCATATTTTAATTTCACTCCCAGCAGATGGGTAGAAAGACATGAACAAACTACAGCTTCTGACAGTGTCCCTTCATTACATGATTTGTGGCTGCTCATTTAATGTGTACCATGACCTTTTGTAAGCCGAACCATACAGTTCCATGCTCTTCAACCAGCCTCTTTGAGCAACTGGAAAAACAGACCGTGGAGACTTGCATGTGGTCTAGCTCATGATGCACTGGAAGCACATGAGCAAATGTCTTGACACTGGTGTTTTGCCAGTTCCTCTGCCCCGTGGTCTGCTATGAAGTAGTGTGGTTGGAAGTGGGAAACCCTCAGAGCAGCACAACAGACCCAGCTTGGGAACGATTCTGCAGGAAATCCCCATAGCTGGTGGGGAGGTAGAGGCATTTGCTTGCACAGCCAGTTGCAGAACTAGGACATAGGTTTGGTCAGATTATGTACAATTAATTTGCCCTTCTTAGCTCATGCAAAGTGAGTGATCACAGTGCCAACCTTCTCCATTGGAAATCAGTGAGAGTGGCTATCATCAGTGGTGAGGCTTGGCAAGAATTGCCAAACAAGAGCCAGATTTTGAAAGCACCTGAAGAGAGGATTTAATTTTGACTGCAAATCCATGGGATAGGACCCATCACTGCTTTTCTTTTTGCAGATTATCATTTACCTCACTGGACGGCGTCAAACATTTTTGACAAAAGAAGAAATCTGGGGCATAGCTATTTTAACTGAAGGCTTCTCAGTGAATGGAACAAACTGATTACAGACTTTCCAAACAGATTTTGTAAAGCTAATAACATTTAAATGACAGGGATTAATTTACTCAAATGAATCACAACAGACAGCAAACCATATGCAAAGCATTTTCTAAAGCCCGTGATGTGAACGGCAGAAAGTGCGAGAGGAAAACGAGCCTATGCAAAATGGGCTGATGCTGCCATCTGCCACAGTTTGGAAAAAATACAAATTTGCCATAGATCATCTATTATTCCTTCAATGCCCTTCTGAAGAACTTGGTAAAGCCCTGTCAGCAAGGTGGCGTTTGCTACACTTTTTGTAGGGAAGAGAGCAGGCTGTGCTGAGAATTCATATATTCACCTCATGGAAAGTTGCCAGGAAGCGTAATATATAAATGAACCTCACTTCCAGACCTGAAAGGCAAAGTTAAAATAGAGTGGGAGGCATAATTTATATCTTTTGGGTGCATTTTTCTACCTCTGCTCATCTTTAATTTATGATCCAGTGGTGCCTTTATCTAAACAACAGATGACTTTCAGACTTTGGCTTCACTCTGGAGTACCGTGTTAGTCGTAGCAGCATTTGCACCCCAGGAAATGGGTCAGAAACAATTTACTTTGCACCTGCTTTCTTTCTTCCTTCCCGCTCCTGTGCAGCCTGCTCCTCCAGCCAGGGCCCCGGGATGGGAGAGCAGGGACAGGGCTGCGTTTCCACTGCCGCAGCAGCCTTCTGCTCACAGGAGCAGCAGCGAGAGTGCATCATGACAGCCCTTACGTGACTGCGCGGGGATCTGAAGGCAGCTTCCCTTTAGGAGGCAGTGAAAAGATCAATTACAATTGAGCCCAGATTTTCTGAATAAAAGACGAGAACTTAGGCCAAACTTAGTCCTGTTCTAAAGCTTGGGAAGTTTAACTGGCTTTTGAAAAAACTCTCTGTCACTGAAGATTTATAGCTCAGCCTGACAGGGACCAGGGATAATAGCCATAGCCTGCATTTTGCATTTCACATATTTAAGATCTGGCTTTTTCAAATTTACCTCTGATATCTCTACCTCTGTTTGGATGCCAAGCTTCCTTGAGATGGATAAAGGCACAGAAAACAAAGTCACAGAGATCTTGGTCAACGCCTGAAATTCTGGTGCTGCTCCTGGGAGCTGAAAGGTGTCCTCACCGCCAGTAAGGTCGATGGAAGTTTGCTCCCATACTTCTTCCCAGAGATCGCTTTCACCATGCCCTGGGCCACGCCACATCCACCTTCAGCGTGGTGCTGTACACACAGCAGTCTGGCAGACTGTAACCTGCCTCCCTTCTTGTTTTGGATATCTCAGACTGCACCCCCCCATGTCCCAAGCCCATTATGTTTCTGGGCACGCTGGGGCTGCAGAGAAGACTCAAGAAGTGCCGTGTGGTGTGGCTGCAGGCACCAAGCCGCAAAGGAGCCGTCCACCAGCAGCCTGACATGAACGGCCCTGATGCTCGGGGACTGCCTGGCCCCTTCCCTGCAGGCCACCAAGGCATATAGACAGAGCAGAAATAGAGAAAAAACTGGACGTGGCTCGAAAACCAGTGAGAATCTCTCAAATTCAAAGGAGAACAGAACCCAGGACCTCAGGTGTAACTTGACATTATTGGTTTTCTAAACAAAATTTGTTTGAATGGTTGTGGAAACTGGGAAAAGTACAAACCCCTTTCAAGGTTAGCATCTGCTGAGCTGTTGAAGAAGGTTCTTTTCATACATTAAGCTGCTTTTGTGTCTCAAAGCAAGAGCTATTATCTCTTTACAATTATTATTTATGCAGATGCAAAGGTTTGGTGTAGGAAAGTTTCCAGAAGTAAAGGTAAGAAAATTGAAAAACCTACTGCCTGAATATTTTGTTTGAAACCTTTCACAAAAGCCACTGACAATGACATAAACCAGCAAAAAACAGGAAAAGAAAATCTTCAAATTAAAAGCGGAAGAGGTTTCACACCTCTGCCTGAGCCTTGTCTGTGCCATTCAGAGCTCCGGAAACTGTGAACTAGAGTGGAAATTGTATCTTTCTGGTCCTTTTACCAAACTGAACAAACTTTCTCCATGGGAGAAAGAAACTAGAGAAAAGATCTGAGATCTAACTCTCTCGAGGGAATAAGGTCCTTAAATGCTGCCCTACCCCCCAAAAAAGAAAATCAGTGTATTCCAGTCAATAGGATTATTGGGTCATCTTTGTGCTCAAAGTCTTTCCTTCCAGTGCAGGTGTTAATAACAGGAACTTAAACCTGATTTCCGTGCTACAGTAAGTGATTCATTTAACTGGTTTTAAATGTCTATACTATAAGCTTCTACATTCAGTCTCCTTATCAGAGACCTCTTACAGTCAGTGGAGAAAAATATTTGCTACTAAAACTAAAACAAACAAACAGCTTCAATTTTTGTCACCCTGAAGCAGATGTTTAAATTAAATTAAATTGGGTGAGTTGTGCTGTAAAAGTGAGTATTTCTCAGCAAAGTGAGCTGAGTATGACCAGCTCAAAGGAGGGTGAGTTTTGTCCTGCCACTGAAAACTGTAGACAATGAGGCCATGGAGTAACACTTTGAAAAGAAACAAGATCAAAGTTTAATGATTATTTAAACTGAAGCTAAGTTCTTATTTCTGTGAAACATCACTGTGAGCATCAGCTATTTTGGCCACATTTCAAATGTGCCGTACTTTGCACACAAATAAATCGCAAGTTGTCCTCCTACAAAGTATATAAACTGCGTGTGATGTGATAGGCAAGATATGGCTCTGATACAAAGGAAATAAAACTTTCACCTTGGAGTTTGTTCCAGCCTCATAAAACAATCTGATTTTTTTGGAAGTATAAATATGTAGAGGCTAGGTTTGCGGACAAGGTAGGGGGTGGAATGGCCTTGACAACATAGGAACACCCAGCACAGAGAATTAACCTTCCTGTCTCCTGGACAACTTGTGAAGAATAGCAGAAAGTGACATAATTTTCCACCTCCCCCAGTTTATATGTGCAGTTTTGATGTGCATGTCATATAAACTAAATTATCACCTCAACACAGACAATGTGTTTGCCCAAATCACGGAATTTAACATAAACAAATGTGGTGTCTTTGGTTTCTGGATATGATTTCATTTTTGTAAAGGGACCTGTTGGAGGATGCAGAGACACCAGACTAGATATTAAATAATCCTCTCAGGAAATGGTCAGAATACATTTTTTTTACATATTAAGTGTAAGAGCATGATGATCACACTGAAAAACTTATTGTATACATGTCCATTTTTTTTCTGGTATTTTCTACCAATCTGCCTACTGCAAAAGAAACAATGGTGACATCTGGTCTGTAATATAGAGGCAACATATGGTCTGAATGAACAGAAGCCTGGGACTAGGGTAGGACCAGGCTGGTTGGCTTGAATGGAGCTGCCCTTGATTTATGAAGTGTAGAATTTGAATAATTTCTGAGATCACCTCAGAGGTATGGAAAGATAACAGGCCCAGATCTGAACATAGTAGATTTAATCCTCTCCTATCTGGGCATTTCACTGTTTGACTATGGAAGGGGCTGTATGGTGCCTCTTATACATATTGTTTCAGCAGCTGTAATTCCAGGTGTTCAAGAGACACTTTCACTCTAGCTGTGCAGTAGGCTCAAAACAGACTCACATTTTATTCACCTCTTGCTTTTTTAAGAACAAGAAAATTCAAGCTGTTAAGTCTATAATCTTTTTTTTCCCCCAACATGTTTTTTTACCAAGTCCTTTGTTCCTTGTGATTTGTCATAACAGTTCCCAGGAGAAAAAAATCTTCCAAAGCATTACCCACTGATATATTTGAATCTTTATAATGTGTGACACAAATAAAGGAAGATATTATAGAAATGTACACTATAAAGAAGACTTCAGCAAAAGTATTTCAGATTCTGATGATCATCTTGTCTCATGAAAAGAGTGCTTGTGTAGTTGATGAAACTCAGATTTTAAATGAATGAACTACAAGTCTTTTTCACTTGGCTTGCAATTAATCTCAAAGTATTTTACTAAAGTTATTTTGAGAATGTGATATTAATAGTGTCAGAAAAAGACTGATTATATACATTGGGAAGCATTAAAAACTGAAGTTCTTAATACTGAATACATACATGTGTTCTGGGAGGGGTAATTTAGTTTGTGTCCTAGTGTAAGACAGCCTCCAGTACTACTGGCAAGCCACAAAGGCTTGAAGACCAAAATATATCATGAAACTTCTTATCTTATAAATTCCTCTTTATCCTACAAATTCCTCTTGAAGGATTTCTTACATCTTCCTCATGTATCAGTGTTGGATAAGGTCAGAGACGACAGGATGCTGGTACTCCAGCATGGACCCTGGTTCTAACTCAATATGCCAATTCCTTTTTGTAAGACTATATAGAAAGTGTTGAAACTTTATGAAAGTTCAAATGAAAATATTATTCTGTCTTTTGACCAACTCAAGCTTGTCTCAGTAGGAGCAATATTTTGTGTTAATGTGGCACAGAAAATCTTCATATTCTCCACTGGACTGAAAAGCTTTGTAAACCGCAATCTGAATACTGATGGTACATAAAGTGTATCAGACTGCTACTTTCCTATTATTATTTGAAAAACCTGCATGGTTGTGTTTTTCTCTTATTTCTTTATTAATAATAATAGTTAGATTCTCAGCAGGTATAAGTAGACTTTTTGCATAAGATACAAAACAACAGAGTTAAGCCGATTTACTTTATTGAAGGGATCTAGCTAAGTCTGAATAAACGTCAGTTTAAAAGCATTTGTAAGTGTTGTGGTTACAAAGGAGAAAAAATAGAAACATTTCAATGATCAAAGGCTGGTTTTCTGTTCATTTGGTGAAACCAATGTAAACTGTCATAGCAGGCACCATACTGTTAGAAGAAAAATATTAAGATGGTGGCAGTGTTATTGTACTCTTGGATATTTCTTGTAGGCTACTCTGTACCATGGAAAAAAGAGATAAGAATAAAGCTGTATCAGGAAAAAAAAAAATTTTCTTTTGCCATTATACCCGCTGGCTGTTCATAAATTGATCATAGTGTGGATTAGAAGTAGTAGTCTGTAAGAATATTCATCTGTATTCATCTCATTTCGTTACCTTCCATTCCACTCTCCACAATATCATTTTTATACATTGAAAAAAGCCCTTCTAAGTCACTTTCTGCTTCTGTAAAAATGAAATGCAACAGTTTGGAAAATAAACAATATCAATACCTTGTGACACCTCTGGATTTTCTATGTAACCAGTTATCTCACTTAATCCTGCAAATGAATGCATCTGGATCCATGAAAAAAAAAGGTACGTCTGTGCTACGTTCTGTGTAAGTAAGCATCATAACATTTATTCTAAGAGTAGGTACTCATTTCTCAAATCTTTTCAAAGTCAAGGATTTATAATATTTAAAATTGAATACATGCAGTGACATGGCCATTTCAGCCTGTTCCTTGTGACTCAATTGGTTGCTTCATGAGTGTGCACAACTAGAAAACATTTTGTGCATGTATTACAGGGTTGTCTTAATCAAATAAAATAGTGAGAGGTGGGAAATTCGCTGTACTGAAATGTAGTTCCAGAACAAAATAACCCCCCAAAGGAAAAGCATTGTGAAGGTTTTTATTCTATTTACCCAACAGTAGTAGTTTGACTGTCCTGGCTTCCCTCTCTGCATCTGCCTGGAGTTTCTTTTCCAGTTGTCTGGATCTCCTGGCCGACTCTTTGCTCTCAGAGCTGGCTCCACTGCCCATCTTGAGGTGTTAACAATCCTCTGCTTGTCCAGCCGATTTGCTTCTTATCAGACTAGTTGCTTTAATTCAGAAGGATAACAGCCTGTGCTTCAAGGAAATTTAAAGATCCCATTCAACCTCTGTGTTCGGCCTTCAAATCAGATGGTCCCTTTTCACCTGTCACATGATCTGGAGATGCTACAGTCAAGGATTTATATAGGGACATAAAAACGTACTGTTATGATGTCATAGAATTAAAATGAGCCATTCAAGAACAAAACCAAGGTCTGGATAGATCTCTGTCGTTCTTTGGACAGGTTCCAGCTTCACATGCTTCAAAGAAATGTGCAGAATTTCTTGAAACAGTAAAATTGGGAATAACTCGGCTCAAGGAAAAAATTTTCAGCTTGTGAATCAGTGTTGGTGCCCTGAAGCAAAACCAGGTTTATATGTCTTTGAAACATTTGCATAATTTATTTTACATCTTTCTCAGTGGTCATAGCTCTGAATATATGGATTCTTTATTTAAAAATGACAGAATTTGGATTTATATAATTAAGACATATTTTGTTTTGAATCATTAACATGAAGAATGTTTGCTGCATTTTTGTATTATGGAAAGTGCGTTTATTTTCTTGTAAGGGTAATGGGTAATTTACTGCAATTTGTAACATCTTTGAGATACTTTTGTGCAGCCATTCCTTGATGAATGTCATAGTCTTTTCCATTTTTCTATGATGTTATTAGCAGTTATTAGTTTTGGCTGAAAGCACCACAGCTTTTTTGTGTAAGAAAGGACACAAGTCAGATTCTCCCCACTGATGTAATAATTTCACCTTAGTTTCTTCATAGTGCAATAGTAATATAGAAGTATTTTGTGCAATACGGTGGAAATACTACTTGGCATTTGGTGTCAGCAGTATATTGAGAAAATATACTCTACTGTAACACTGTGGTAGTGGGTAAGAGTAGAATTACTGTCAGGACTAAAAGATCCCAAATACTTTCTTTTTGGTCCCTTCTCTTCAGATTAAGAATTTCAATAAAATAAATCTTATTAGTGTGCACTACTATAATTATTTGTAATATTATACTTATTCACTTTAGAAAGTATTTCAATTATATAATACATACAAACATAAAAATGATATTATAATTTAAGCATTATTGACTAGTAATAGTCAATAACACTCTGACTTTACAGTACGTAAGCTTATAAGGTTTAGCCTGTAAATAATGTTGAAGGGAAATACAAGCATACAGGTCAGTTTGAGTGATGTTAGACGTATTTTTAGGTCAGAAGATAAATGAGGAAGAGGGCCAGAGGCAAAGCATTTAACTCATTCTGTCCTATAGAAAAGTAACTTCCCCACAGCAGAAGTAGGTGGACCCCAGATGTAGCAGGAAGGCAACTGGTACTCGATGGGGAAGATGGGAGTGAGAG
>VYZW01046022.1:133611-170173 GCA_013401315.1 Balaeniceps rex
TTTTTCTTTATATACAATAAAGAATATGGTGTTTAAGTAATAAAGCAAAGACAAGTTTTATTAAGCATTAGGAAAAAATGAGCTTATAAAAATAATGGTCACAGTGAAAAAAAAATATTTCTTTTTAAGTTTGGAAAATAGACTAGCAAGGAAATGAAGTGTGGAAGTGGTCATGATAGCCTAAAAATACCAAACATGCATTTTGAGGAGAACGGAGATCAGATGTTCAGGTCAGGGGAAAAAAAAAAAAAAGATAGTCATAATTTATATAATTTATAACAAAGAAGGTTTCTGTTAGATCTTGTGAAAACCTTCTAACTGTGCTTGTAGTTAAGCACTAGGACAAGCTATATACGAAGGTTACAGAAATCCCTTTTTTTATAGGAACAAATGGGATTAATTTCTACCAGGGACTGTTACGGCACACTAAATCCAGCCATATTTAACCCAGAGAGACAGAATAGAACTGCTTTTGATGTCCCATGTACTCCTACATTTCATTACTTGTGGTGTCTTTATAAGAATTAGGCAAATCTGAAGATTTTGCTTCAACAACATGATTCCTCTCCTCATTCAAGTGAATCCTAGTGTGCCTGTATTTAGCTTACTCAGTGACCTCTTCTTCCTCAAATCGTCTTTTTGGCTACTCGCAAAGATCCTCACGATAGTTTCCCTTTCCTTCCTGAATGTTACGCTGAAATATTGTACCACATGCCTTAATGATGTATGCCAGATTAAAACATAGCTGCTTACTTACTTTAAAGAAAATTACAAGGATTTCAGAAACTTTTTTTAGGCTGAGGGTTTTTCCTACAGCCTCCAATCATGTGGTCATGCATTGCTTTTAACAGGACTCCAGGGCTCAAAGGGGAGTCCAGAGTGAGCAAAACAGTATCAAAGAAATGGAAAGCTGTGTGTGACATTCATCCAGAATAACTGAGGAGTGCCTAGGTACCTCAGTATGCAGTTGTTGGTCTGATCCAGATTCAAAATGTAGACACTGACCATCTGAATTAGCCACCCTAGTGTGTGGGAGGGCTTGCCTGGACCTGTGGGGCGAGTCAGAGGGTTGAAGTTGGGCACCAAGGTTCGTGGTACCATCAATGGTAGGAAGCCATCACCTCCAAGAGAGATGCTGAACTCTCCAAGAGGTGCTGAGTGTGAAATTTAACTTAGACTTTTCCACCAAGAACAGAAGATGGTAAGGAGATCATAAAGTAAGATGGCTCTGTAAGCTAGTGGTTGGGTACTCAGTAGTGAATAGGCACTCAAGAATATATATTTTTTTCTTTTTATCTAGTACTTACCAACTGGTAAAAACAGCAGAAGAAGGGTTTTCTCCCTTCTTTTTTGAAAGTTAAGCTCACCTTTTCAGGTGTGAATTGGGATGAGAGTTAGGTGGGAAACACTGGCTGCTCTGATTATAATACTTTGAAGGACCTTATGGCATAAAATATAAATGTCATCTGAACCTCAGTGCGTTCAGGGTTACATCATGCTGGAGAGTGAACATTAGGATTCTCCTTATTCATCTAAAGCTTCTTAATTGCTCTTCAGGTTTATCACTGGCACCAAAGTAGGTGATCTGAATCTTATCTTGTGTGTTTTTCACAATAGGAGCAAATAAATTCAGGTGAGCCTTATTACCTTATTACCTATGAATGGAACTTTACTTCAGAGATTCCTAGGATGTTTTGCTTTTTAAGGATGTCTCTAAGAATTCAAAACAGCTATTAAGGTAAGGAAATTGTTTAGCTACTTTCTGTCTGTTTTCTTCATTTGTTGAGACTTTAATAAAAAAGTAGAACATTGCTTAGGTGGTGATACGAAACACAGATAGTGGGCTGAAACTTCCTTGTATTTACAGCATTGTACTCATTTTATAGTTCCTAATCTTCCTTCCCTTCCATCTCCAATTGTTTCATTAACTGATGACAATTTCTAAGAGCCTGGACAGAGATTTTTGCAAGATGGAGCTGTTCAAACAAGATTCCAGTGAAGTCCTATGTCTTGTGTTATGCAGACAGTCAGAAAAGATAATCCCAGTGCAGCACTAGCTTTATCAGTTATGGACTGGTTTGTATTGCATTTCTGCTCAGCTCTAAATAGAAAAAGACCTGATACCCACTTGGTGCATTTAAGTGCTACGGTAGCATCAGGCACAAAAACATCATTAGTGATGTACGACAGGGTCCCTAACGGCTCATGGAAAGTAGAAGCTGGTTCCTTACGTTGATGACAACTAACTGATTAGCAAGAAATTTGTAAGCAGAAATACTTTGCTTCCAAAAAAGCTTTCAGAATTTCTGTTGACAGTGCTTATGAAGCATATTGCTGTACATCTCTTCTACCAAGCCTCGCATGCTGGTCTCATGAATCGGCACCTTCTGCTGTTTTGTTTCTTCACAAGTGTATAGATGCAGTAGAAATGCACATATCTCTTTGTTCTAATTTTTTGTGTATTGCTTCCTTTCCTATATCTTTTCCTCAGCTTCTGTCCCTTAATTTCGTGGCGTTACACCCAGGAATTGGAGGGATCCAAAGCTAAACCAGGACTGGGAAAGGGGCTTCCTGGAGCCCTGTACTGATGCTGGATCTGAAATGGGGGACCTGGTGCTTATGAGCATCCAGCTAACTACCATGGTGCAACTACCTTGCAGGTAGGTCTATCTTAGAGCCTCTGATGTGGTCAAACAGCAGTGGAAAAGGGAAGAAGGTGGAGAATAAATCAGTGCACTCTCTCTGGGCTGTGGCTCCCTCAGCAGCCCCATTTAACTGGGATTCTCTTATAATGAAGAAGGGGCAGCAAGAAGGATAAAAGATTTTTAGCCTACAGGACCCCTTTGTGGCTGATGGAGAGTGCTAACTACCTCCTGTTTACCTTAGTTACCCAAACCACAGCAGTCCCATCTCACTTCTGTCTGGATCATTAGTGTTGCCCATTCAAATTATTATAACATTGAAGTAACCTGCAAAAACTATGTGATAAACAGAAAATTCTGAGTCTTCTTCAAGCTCAGTCTGATCCCGTGGGTTTGGTGTTTATCTGTGTCCAGCTAGACTAGATTCAAAAAATATAAGTCAAATTACATGATGTGCTGGCCATCTAGAAGCCCTACCTTCAATCCCAGCAGAAAACTTTTCCCCTTGCTCCTCTGCCAGATTATGCTGTTGAGAGCTTCAGGGGAATTAGTTTAAACTCATAATAGGTATTGAAAAAGAGAGTGCTGTGGAACACGCCAACTTTTTTTGTATATCACTTATCTTCACAGGGACTCAGAATAACAATCAAGCCCGGTATTTTTATGTGTTTTATTAGGTAGTCAAAATAGGAGGAGGCTGCTCTGCAGCATGTATTCCACTAGAAAGCTCCAATGCAGCAGCGGAATTTCAGATGCTATCGTCATCTCGGTTATAGGCTCTCCACATCTTCCTTAGTGGCTTGTTCAGATGAACTCAGTATGGGGCCCTCTCAGTCAGGGACAATGACGAGGACAAAGGTTATATAAGACTAAATTATTGGGAGGATACACTGTGCAGGTCCTCCTAAGACCTTCCAGAGTTTATATTTGAATAATATGAAGAGTATGTATGCCCATACCTCCAGCCACAACCCACCACCATACCCCCAACACCAAACTGGTAAAGGTTGTCTCTCTCTCTCTCTCTGGAGTCTACAAACCTTTTTATTCTCCCATTTTGCCTCTGAGGCTTTTGCTTAGACATAAGATTAGAAACAAAAACAAAAAAGGATTTTTTTTAAAGCTGAAACCAGAATTTTTCACTGGACTTTATAACATAGCTGAGCAAAGCTAAAATTTTAAAGGAAAAACCAAATACATCATTTCTCTAAAATACAAACACTGATAAACTAAAATCACACACTTCATAGTAAGAAAGAAAGAGATGGGAAAGCAATTTCTGTATGCAGACTGAGAAGAAGGTTTTGAAATCCCCAAGCCTAGTTGTTCCACTTGTTTGGAAAAGTACTGAAACAGAGTTAGACACACAAACACATGTATATTAGATACATTTATAAAGAAAGTTTTCTTTTAGGTTGAGTTTTAGAAGTAGTGTTCTAAAGAAGAGAAGAGCTATGTCCTCTAATGAAAACATGAAATTAAATGAAAAGTCTGAAGCTACCCTTAGACAGGCAAGGGTAACGTAATCCTCTAGGGAAGATTTCAGAGAAAAGCAGGTTACACTGTCCTCCACCTCACGCTGTGCTGCATCTTCCCTTTTACATGTTATATAAAGCATTTCATAGGAAGAGCTCTGAGATTAAATCTCGAACCACAGGATTCATCTTTGTTTATTCTGGAGGCACAAGTATTTTTCCTCAGGGTTGTCTCACAGTGACGTCCTAGACCTAGACTTACCTGGCACAGGAATTCCCCACCTTGAATATATGCAACAGAGACAGGTCAAACCTTGGAGTTAACACTGAATTTTGCTACTCCAAAAAGTGAACCTGGGGGGTGGGTGGAGGCTGGCTGGAGCTGAGCAACTACCACTACAAGGAGGGAAGAGGAAGCGGGTGGGAAAATGTGTGGAGCTGGGCTTGCTGCTTCTGCTACCTCCCAGGAGACAGGGAAATAACAGATGGTGCCTGGTGCCTGGGAGGAGCTCCTCTTCCTCCTCTCCCCAGCACTACACACCAGCCCACTTGCCACAGAAAGACAAGCCATCTTTGCAAGGCTGCAGTGTCATAAACAAGGGTAGAGGAAAAGGACAGCTGGTTTTTTTTCTATATCTGCTTTCCTAAGCAACTGCCTACATTGCCCATGACTAAATCAATCATCTATAAGAGCGAGTTAATATTGCTGTGCACCTTAACTGTGATTGCTAAGTCTGTCTGTTAGAAGAACGAGACAATCTAGTTTCTCAGAACAGTGTTGACAGAAATGTCTGTGGGCAGCTACTCAAGCTATCATTTATTTATCTCAAGTACAATCTATTTCTGGCAAAGCAAAGTTCAGTGTGAGCTGATTTTCCTTTCTTTATGTCAATAACATGTTTGTTGGTATAAGTCCAATCTGATGAAAGTTTCCTTTTGGGAAACTCATCAGGTGTTTCTACAAAAACTGCAAACCATTGTGCTGCTTCATTGGGAACATTTAGTACTGTGGAGTCCCTGTCTAGAACCTGTTCTGGCTACACCTCTTCTCAGTGACTGTCTCCCAAAATGCCAAGCCATGTCTCCTCCTTTCTTGGCTGTGCAAATGTTCCTCTTCTTCTGGCCTTCAGGTTCAAGCTCTGAGTTTGATATTTGCACGTAGTATAAGAAAGAGGTGTAAGGGTTCACAGCGGTAAAATATAAGGTTTATTGGAGTTTGCTCATCAGCACAGGGACACACCTCTGACTGGAGTGGTTGGTACCCAGGAATGGTCAGAAGATCCCTATTTCATTCCAGCACAATGGCCCTCCCTTTTACACCTGGTTGTCTGAGTTGTTTGGGGACACCTGGAGTAGTTCTGGAAGGTGGTCCTCTTTCCCTTTCCCAGTAGGAGTAGACAACTGTCCATCTGTGTCTTATGTTGATGGCTCATTGCTGTCACTGAAATAACACACCACTGCGCATTTTTCAAAGCCAGAATGCACCTTTCCCCCACTGTTTTAAAACTTAAATGGATTTTAGTAAAACTGGGTAATGTAGACATGGCTATTGTCATGGACATGGCTGGCATCCATCCATTCTTCAAGGATGCTTAACAATCTTTTTTAAGAATACATTTCCTCATATTGAATACACTTTATATACTGTGCCTTGATTCTTGGAGATTGCAAACAGTCAAGGATTTCCGCTTCTTGTAGATGATTTTCTATTGCCTTGGTAGTAACTCTCAATTGCTGAATGCTGTTTCTAAAATTTTCTTGGCTGTTATGCACAACTGTTGGAGATCGCTTTCTATGAAGGGTCGTGTTTGGGGAATTTCCTTTAATGGACTGAACACCACCTCTGGCTGTTCCTTCTCATTAGGATTTTCTGGTAGACATAGTGAAAAATTTTAGGTATTTCCTGAGATGCTTTGTGAAAGTAGTCATTTCAAATGCTACTTACCTGAATTCTTCATTGTACTGTTTCACCTGAGCAGTGGCTGCGTCTTCTATTAGCAATATAATTTCATGGTGAGATCTTTAACTTCTTTTGAAAGAGGCTAAATGGCTTTTACTTAGAAAAACACGGTTGCTCTGGTGCTTTTGCTTTGAGTAAGTGCTGTATTTCATTATTATAAACAGTATAAAAATGACAAAAAATGTTCATGAACTATGCTGAAGTGATGTATGTGTGTGATTTTTTGTAAGCTTTAATGTTCTAGTTGTATAGCAACTGAATATGAACCAGTACAGGCTAATACTTAGTGTCAGCTCACCTCTGATTTATTTGCATAGATTTGTACCATGAAAGCCAGTGAAATAATTTGAAATTTCTGGAGAACTTAGACACTTTGTGGAAGAGATTATAAGAATTTGATCTCATAACAATCTACTTTTAGGAGCTCTCTTGAATAAGCAATGTAGATTTGTGCTTGTCTTGAAAATAATTTTGGAACTTTGCTGTAATTATTGACAGGCAGAACCAGGCTTGTTATAATGTTTTCTTCTGAGTAAATTCTTTAGGAACATTTTCATTTTGATGTTTCAGGTAACAATTCCTGAATTTAATCTTTTAATACTTACTGGACTGGAGCTTTGGAATCTTCCTTACAGCAGTAGCACATATTGGAGGGTATAAGGTTATGCTTTTTTACCCATTAAGCTGCCAAGTTGAATTGAATGAATTTTCATTACTGTGTCTGTGATTTTCTCTTTTGTCACATTATACCAGCATTGTAGCTGCTGTGATTTGGTGAAAAATGGGAAAAAAACCAAAATCAGAAAAACACCTCAAAACACCCAACCCCAAAACTTATTTCCAGTTGTTTAGAACATACTCCCAAGTTATACTTTCCAGGTTTATTTTGCTGTTACTGATGCGGGATGTTGATCTTTCAGTTTGCAGAATGCTGTTTACTGGAGCTCCTTCTCTTTGCAAATGTGGCAAGATGCATGTGATTATGTCTCCCTACATTCCTCAGGAGCCCTCTGACTTGCAGCCACTCAGCCTTTCGCTGTTCAGAGAAATGGTCCTCTGTCCAGCACAACCAGCAACTTTTCAGTTCCCAGTGATGTTTTGGCATTCGCACAGCATTTCTTCCTAAAGACCCTAAACAAATGTATCAAACAGACCTTCAAGATTTTTTCTTCTCTTTAAAAGAGGACTCTCTTTAATTTCAGGAGAATCTGGAACTTTTCTGGGGGAACACAAAGGTTGGGGAAGGGGATATGTTATTGTTAGGGTTCTTTAGACGCTTTCTGAATACTGAGACAGTGACTGCTGTGATTCTTATGCTTTGGCATTTCATAGTAGTATTTGACAGCACTATTACACAAAAAAAGTATAATTGCAATCTAAAATATACAAAACAGTGATCAACATGAAACTTTCATTTGAAAACAGGTATTCCTGTGACCTCTGTCTGTAATGCAAACAAAAAATCCAAGTCAGGAAAGCAAAGCCTGAAAAGATACAGAAGGAAAAACGTAGCAGTGCTTTGCTAAAGTTGAAAAATGGGAGCCTGGTCCTGACTTTTGGATTACTGTTATACTGGTATTATTCTACTGACTCTAGGGAATTTATTCCAAATCTGCTCTGCAGCAGTGTAGAATATCCTTCTGTGTACTTAACTGTTAAGGAACAAGAACATCAATGAGGTTGCTGGGGGTCTGCAATACCAAAGCTGCAAGAGCAGCGGAGGGTATTTAGTTAGCCTTAACATGCCTATGTGTATGTAACGAACACGGTCACAGAGTACTCGGTTGTGTCTATTTTCTCCCTTATGCTTTGTAACTATAAGAGTAAATTTGAGAAATTTATTACACTATAGGTGGATATAAAGGGGTGTAAGTTCTGACAGTAATTACTTTACTATGGCATGGTGAGCAGATCATTCTTTGTAGTAAATTCTTGCTATCACATGGTCTCACAGAGTGTTTCAGAGGAGCAGTTATTCTGGTATCCCTGCATTTCCCACAGCTATGGCTCAGCAAAACTCAGGCCTGTTACTAGAGCACAGGTCCTTCCCCCAATTAATCACTGAGCAGTGATTAGATTCCACTTCCTGCTTACTGAACTCGAAAATGTGCTTATCCTTCAAGATGCAAGAAGGCTCAAATTTAGACACAGTTGGAAACTGCACAATTTTTTTTTTCCCCAGTAAAACAACAGGGACAAACTGTTTATACAAATATTGGCACGCTGTTCCTGGCAGCACTACACAAAATACAGCTGGCCAGCTGGCAGTTCTGTACTGCTCCCAGAGGCACAGCTGGAGACTTAGTAAAGAAAACCTGTTTCTACTAAGCACTACAGAGAAAGCAAGCTGCTTTAATGGCCACAGCAGCCACCTATCATGTTTTCTTTAACGCTAATAAGAACAGTTCCATTTTGTGAGAAGAATTTCAGTCCAGAGTTCCTTTAAATTAATTCTTATTTTAGAATAAAGGTTACTTGTGCAATTGCTGGATTACACTTCAAAACCTCTGACTCAGCAGTAAGTCCATGTTATGTTCTCCATAGTTCCTCATGCAAACAGTTCTTACTGGCTATGACCTACCACAACCCGTGGAAAATTCACGGACAAGTCTCGGGGTCTGTGAGCAGCCTTTGCTAATTGCAGAAGGTCACAGAAGAAGATTATCATGCTTGGAGGACTGAAGAACTGAGTTCTTTAGCCTCGCACATTTGGTACAAAGTCATTCACTTGAGAAACTTTGATATGGAGTATTTCAGTCCATGTAGCAGCACATAATCAACTCTGTCCTTTTTAATGCAAAGGGGTCTTTTTGGCCATGTTCCGTTAACTGCAAACAAAAGATCTAAAGACAAACCTTTGAGTTCTCTAATCTATACGTGTCACTTTGCAAAGCAAACAGTGCACTGGATTAATAATTTAAAGGAACTGTTCATAGCAGCTGATAATTTTCTGCTGTAACAGAACACTGGGAGAATACTGATGTTATAAAATGAAACGCTCTCCAGTTAGCTAGCAAGTAGGTGAAGGGCTGGGGTTGCTGGGCAGGGCACCTTCAGGCTGCTCAGCTTGCTGGCTGCCCTGCTCTCAGCCCAGGTTTTTCTTACAGCAGTTCACATTCATTTCTCCCATAGCAGATTTTTCAGAAATTGCTTATATATACATTTAAATTTTATATATATTTTTAATCGTTCACTTCAATAATGAAAAATGTATTGTAAGTTAGTACTTCTAAATACATGATTTTGACCAAAAGTATTGCACACACACTTTTTACAGTATCCTGTCAAACAAATCTCAAAATGCCATACCATCCGTGCAGCTATTGACAAACAATAATAAACCAATTATCTTTCTTTTTTGTTCTTGATGAACATAAAACATAAGTCACACCTCTTGCATGGCAGATACACACATATATAAAAGACTGTCATAAAATATTCAATAATAGAATGTAAATACCTTTTTTCCACATAAACGGTCTCATCTTTTCTTGATCAAGACTGAAATACCATTTATATGACTAAGTAATAAAGGTCATGTAAAAATAGCAAGCAATATTCGAAGGGCACCTTATTGCTTACCAGTTCCCCTATTGCTGATAAGCTTAGTTAAATATTAAAAAAGTTTTATTTGAAATTCTCCTTGCTTGGTTATTTTTTCTGACCTGAGATAAAACACAGGGACAGCTAGCATGTTCTCTCTCTGTGCCACTGTAAAATTTAAAACTACGTATTTTGTCTTCATGTAACAATATGTTTAGTGTAATCACAGTCAAAAAGGTGGGGAACCACTGGTCTTACAGCAAAGGGAGGGAGTTTGTAGATTTGTTTCAATTCTGGCAACAGCTGTTTGGGCTCTGGACCAGGAGGTCATGGTTGAAGCTGGGGCACCCTGGTGAGCCTGAGCTGTGATTAACCAACCAACTGACCCCGGGCATATTGGAAGCCACAGAATTTAATGTGATTACTCTTGAAGATAGCAGAGTAATTTGGGCTTCACTAGAATGTATTTGGTTTTCACTAAAATGTATGTATCTTCAAACATGGGTTGCTGGATTAGAGCAGAAGTGAAAGTCCAGTGGCATTTGGAGTTGACATGTCTTTGGCTACAAGCCAGTTTTGAAGCAATTCGGTGAAAGTGCGCCAGTGAAAAATAATCAGCTTTTTGGCTGAGGGTTGGCTTTAAGATAGGCCTAGTTTACAGCTAAAGACTGAGGTGATACCTTATCTAAGGCGTGCACATTTAACAGAGAGGAATGAAAGATGATGAAATTATGAAAACATGTGGAGGCAAATTTAGCTAGCAACTATATGCCACTCAATTGAACTGAAATAAATGTGTAGCCATACTTCACTACCCACAAAAGGGAGAATATGCTGTAAAACAGTGGCACTCTTCTTGAACCTCTAAGAGAAAGGAAGAGCATTAGAAACAGGAGATCTGATTCCACAAAGCTCTGACTGGTTTTCATGACTTTCCTTCATGCATTGTCATAACATGGGCACTAGTACAGTCGACAGACTGGGTATGCTGGGTGCTTACCTGCAAGAACTTCTGTTGGGGCAAAATCAAGTTGTAAGTTTTTAGTCTGTTGGCATAATTATGCCCTTTCTAACACAATCCTGACAGAATTAGATGTGCCTAAGTGAAAGGCCCCATAGGTTTCAAAGTCTGAATTGAAATGTGAGCAAATGGCATCAAAATTAGTGTGGAAATCCTGATCACAAACTCGTGTCCCCATGGAAGGTTTTTGGTGGGAGGGGAAGATAGTATTGTGCAAACAATCCAAGAAATCTTTAGAGCCTGTTGGTAAAAATTTTCTAGTATAAATGTTAGAGAGGCCAGACAGGTCTATGTTAGGAAAATCTCATTCCCTAACTATTGTACCAATTAGTCTTTATAGTATGAAATTGTATGAACTTTCTTAATAGTATGAAATTGTATTAGCTTTCTTAAGAGATCTATAGTTTACATTAAACACTTCATAGTCATGGTTAAGTCCGCATAACTAAAGGACCCCAGCTCATTGCAAGGAGGAGGACAGCCCCCACCCTAAAGATAAGGACCTTTATTTCTCAAAATCTTAAAGCCCACTAAGATAACACCAGCCCTTCCAACACCTCTGTGAAACTCTCCCATTATGTGGCATCATAGATAAGTAACTGTAGCAAGACCAACTCCAGGGACATCTAGACCAAGAAAGCAGCAGGTGGATGATGACACCATAGATTAATAGTTGCTTTTTAAAATATTAGTATGTGTGTGTTAAGTAGTGATTGGTCAAATCATGTTGTACCTAAACACTTGAAAGATATAAGAACCATGCGTAAAACTGCATTTGGTGTGCCCCAATTTGAATGGGACACCTCATGCACATGAATAAAGTCTTACTCTTATAGTTCTGTAATTTGCATCCTGGCCTCTCTCCTAGGTCAGCACGGGCTAGTTGTGAAATTTTCATGACATCTATTTGACTTTCTGCCCACAAAACTAGTGGTAAATGTGGTCGTAGATGGTAGTTTACACTGTAGTGACTATGAGATATTTAGGTTCAAGATCCAGAGGAAGGTGTCCTGGTTTTGGCTGGGTTAGAGTTAATTTTCTTCCTAGTAGCTGGCATAGTGCTGTGGTTTGGATTTAGTGTAAGAAGAATGCTGATAACACACTGATGTTTTGGTTGTTGCCAAGTAGTGCTTACCCTAGTCAAGGACTTTCTTTTTCAGCTTCCGATGCTCTGCCAGGTGCACAAGAAGCTGGGAGGGGGCACAGCCAGGACAGCTGACCCAAACTGGCCAAAGGGTTATTCCATACCATACGACATCATGCTCAGTATATAAACTGGGGGAAGTTGGCTGGGGGGCAGCGATTGCTGCTCAGGGACTGGCTGGGCATCAGTCGGCAGGTGGTGAGCAATTACGTTGTGTATCACTTATTTTATATATCCTGTTATCATTATTATTATTATTATTTTCTCTCCCTCTGCTGTCCTATTAAACTGTCTTTATCTCAACCCATGGGTTTTACTTTTTTTTTCCTGATTCTCTCCCCCATCCCAAGGGGGGGTGGGGGGAGGGTGAACAAGTGGCTGTGTGGTGCTTAGTTGCCAACTTAGTTGCCAACTGGGGTTAAACCACAACAGAAGGTGAGGAAGAGAGGCAGCAGAGTTAGGACTGCAGACCTCAGGACAATTTCACTTAAGCTTATTTAGGGAACTTCCAAGCAGAATCCCCTCAGAGGCTGCCATGAGGGGAAAATGCTCTCCAGGCATCTGGCTAACTTTTAAAGGAAACTTACTGAAAGCTCAAGAACATCCCCACACACACGCATTTTATAGAAAGAGGAGAATTTTGGCAGTATTCCAGCTCAGAAAAGCAAGGATTTTCTTAACGAACTAGTATGTAGAAAGCATAGAAGAAGTGGAAACAAGGACAGCAATACATCTGAGGGTTCTTCAGGCATTTAGTGAAAACGTCAGAAAAGTCAAAGCTCAGCTGGAGCTAAAACTAGCCAGGGACGTAGCAAGAAGGGATTCTACAAACATGGCACTCGCAAAAGAAAGTTTAGAGAAGATGTGTTTTCACTGATGAGTGGGAGAGTCAATTTGGTGACAGATGATAATGAAAAGGCTAAAGTACTCATTGAATTTTTTGCCCCAGTCACCACAAAGACTGTTCCCAGATCACTGCCTATAGGAGACTGGGGAGGAGGCTAGCCAACAGTGGGGATGCAACAAATTAAAAACTACTTAAAATAGCTGAATGTATTCACAACCATGGGCTAGATGGTATTCACTGAAGTGTAGTTGCAGGATGACTGTCTATTACTTATGAAAATATCATAGTGATTGGAGGAAGTCCATGGCTGGAAAAAAGTTAATATTATGCTCATCTTTAACAGTGGCAAAAGGGAGTCTCCAGGCCAGAAAGATTGGTCAAGCTCATCTCAGTCTGGACATCATGTGCTTCTGTAATCCATTTAAAAGCACTGGCAAGACAAAGTCCTTCAGGAACAGTAAGCACAAATTTACCAAGAACAGGTCATTCTTGATCAACTTGACTGCCTTGTATGATGAAGTGGCTGGCTATGGGGACAAGGGGAGAACAGGGCATATCAGATACCTTAACTTTCATAAGACTTTTGACACCATTTTCCACAGCCTTCCCAACTGTAAACTGAGGAAGCGTGCGTTGGATGAAGTGTGCATTAAATGGGCTGAAAAAATCGGCCATTGGGCTCAAATGATAGTAATCGACAGCTTGACATCTAGTTGGAAGCTGATAACAACTACTCCAGGGGTCAATACTGGGACTGATATTGTTGAATATCAGCAGCAGCATCTCAAATGATGAGACAGACCACATCCTCAGAAAATGTATAGGTGACGTTAAATTTGGGTAAGGTGATTGACATGTTGATAGTTGAGATTCAGTCCAGAGGAATTTTGACAAGCTTCAAGACTAGGCCAACAGAAACTTTATGAAGTTCAACAAGAACCCTAAAGTTCTGTGCCTAGGGAAGGATATCACCAGGCATCATTACAGGCTGCAAACTGACCCGCTGAGCTGCAAACTTGCTGAGAAGTCTATGGTGGACACCAAGCTGAGTATAAGCCAAAAGTGTGCTCTCATTGTAGGTAAGACATGCTGCTTATTGAATAGGAAAGCATGTCCAACAAATTGAGGAAGTCATTATTACCCTCTGTATGGTGCTGGTGTGAATGCACATGAAGTATTTGGTACAGTTTGGGGCCATCTCACTCAGTCTAGAAACTGGAGAGAATCTGTCCAACCACTAAGACGATTAGGGGCCTAGGAAATATGACCCGTGAGAAGAGTTTGAGGTTGATGGGCTTATTTAATCTAGCAAAGAGGAGGCTAAGGGGCAATGTAACTGCTGTCTAAAACTACTTCAGAGGGAATTGTAAAGCAAACGCCAAAATCTTCTCAACAGTGGCAGATGTATAACAAGAGAAAAGAGCCAGAGGCTGAAAATTTTTAAACATTAGGAAAAGCTTCTCTACTTAGCGGGGGCAGAGTAATGCAGCATTGGAAGACTATGGAGAATCCGTTCTTGGAGGTTTTCAAGGCATACTTAAGAAAAGCTGCAGCTGATGTAATACAGCATTGATGAAACTCTTGGTTTAAGCAGGAAGTTGGACCTGAGACCTCTGGACATACCCCTTCCAGCTAACATTTCTGTGATTAGCTTCTGTTGTGGATCTACATTCTGTTCAAGTTCAGGTGAATGTATATTTACTTGGTCTATCTAAAGATGTTACACTGAAGAAAAGGAGTAGGAATTCTCTTCAGGTGCTAGGGGATTGTCCTCTGACTTGTGTCTGACTTCAGCTTGCCGCTGTCATGCATTTTGCAACATGATCTGAGAACACTATACTACATACAAATGCAAGAGTCAAACAGTAGCGAGAAGTTACTATAAGTTCATAGTGGGAACCTCTCCCTGTTTAAACCTATGACAGTTTGACATGCCTAATGCTTGTGGGGAAAAAAAAAAGTCCAAGATGCACTAGATACAATGTGATTTGATTATGAATTCTTCTGCCTGTTGCCAGCAAACAATATAAGCCATACACTTCATGATCAAGCAATGCAGTTGTGTGATTACACAGTACTAGTTGCCCAGATCTCTTCTGTGTCTATGTAACCCTGTGTGTTCCTTCAAAGCTATGAATGAGAAGAAAATATTTCTCATCTGGTATGATGCCACTGCAGTTAAGGAGGTGGGGAGTATTACCAGTAATAATTAAGCTTAAATGACATTGTAATACATACCATTAGCAACTCAATCCTATCCTGTATTTCAGTCTTTGGTTTTTTGAGTGCTCTTGTAATTTGATCTGATTTATACTTTCACTGATTTTATTTTATTTTATTTTATATTTTATTTTATTTTATTTTTTTACTACAAATTCTNCTGGTAAATTAACCATGGCAGCATGAGCAGGAGTTTGGCCTTCTGAAAATGATCCTCCAGACGATATTCTACAACATATATAGGTATAGCTTTTTTTGTTCCCTGGGTAGAGATAGGAAACAGGTGGTGATACTTTGGATCCCAATCTCTTTCTAGATCTGATCCTTGGCTCTGCAACAAAATGTTGCCCTTTATATGAGCTGTGATAAAACCACAGTTTAATCAATAATGAGTGATGAAGTCGTGTTTAAAATGAATTGTCAGAACATGGGTATCCTTCCAGGAGATGTCTAGAAACTCCTTATTGATTCTGTTTGACTCTGAAGAAGCCCTACAAGTATCTATATTATGTTGCAAACCTAACTATGAGAATGGGGTTAACTTGCCTGACCAGCTGCTGGAGGCTGTGTTTAGGTATTTGGCATAAATATAGATATGCATTTAAACTAATTAAGCAGCTCCTACACTCTTACCATCCTGTGTGTTCCCTCTGTTTGTACCGCTTCAAGTTCACTGTATAAGGGAACATATCCAGCTGAAAAATAACCCAGGAAAAAATGTTTTTTGTTGTAATGACCCAGCAGAAGGGACAGATCAAGGGCTGAGAACAACTACCTGGTGACAGATGAGGAATGCTTAAAATAACACAGCCAATGAAGAAATGAATGCTCAGGTGTTCTTTTTGTATGTATGTGCTGAACTAGTTTTCTAGATCTGTTATGAAAGAGACACTTCAATGTCCTCTTCCCTGTGCAGAAACCCTTTGCTGCCCAGGAGAAGCTAATTTTTCAGTTCTGAATTGCAGCAGTTAGTAAGCTTGTACATTTGCTGAAGGGACACTCTCATCACTCAGGAATGGTGTTCAAGCTGACCATCTGATATAAATTGTCTCACCATTTATTTAACAAATGTGTGGCCAGCGCTACCTAAACAGTTGTAACACACAGCTGCAATGCGTATAACCACTTGCCTCTTAGACAGATCCTTCATGCTATGGCCTCTTTACATCTACAATCCCTTAGACTTTGTATTTAGAAGTCAACATTCTTAATTTATTCCCTTCAAAGAACTGGTTGTTTTTAAAAGCACTTACAATTTCTGCACTGAGCCTTCAGGACAATATATGATGATAATAGTAATTAATTAAGCATGCTCTTTCTAAAGATCTCACAGAACGTTACAAAAGCTTTTAAGAAATTAGTCCTTAGAACATCACTGTGATTTGAGGGAAGATCTGGGACTTTTTTCTGATTGAGAATATTAAACTTGTAGAATAAATCCCTTGTCCAAGGTCCAGAAACAAATTCTGACCGAGTATGGATTTGGAGTTCCATCGGAAGCAATTACTTTAACCATTTGGTGTTCATATCAGTAGAAAAAACTCTCCCAGACTTTAGTTGTGCTGACTTCATAATTTGACCATAACTTCTTAGAAAACTAGAATCCTAGATAAAGACTTGGAAAGGTGCATTCAACTCTCTCTCTGCAGGCTATATTCTTGCTCTTTGAGTACAGAAGGCTGTAGGACTGTGCAATGCACAAAGCTGTAGGATTGTGCAAAGGACAACAAAGGTAATCCTAATTTTTTAGGGTGGTTCTTCCATCAAGCCCTGAATTCAGGTGAGTTTTGAGTGAGTCTGTAACAGTATATAGGGAGCATGTTCCTCATGAGAAGATGCTGACTGCAAGGTGATCTTCTGCAAATGTTAGTTTAGGGATTTAGAAAGGTTTGACCTCCTTGTATGCTGTCAGGAATGTACTGTAGAACAAGCTTTCTGGACCTGCAAACACTTAAATGAGTCCTGAATGGAGAAGACTTTTCTTTGGTTGAACAAGAACACTGAGCCAACTGAACAGCTGAGGAAAGGAGGAGACATTGAGATAAGGTGAAGGGGCCCCGTAGTCCTCTTCTTCACCACTATTTCATCCAGCCAAGGCTCAGATATGAAGGTCCATGGCCCTAAGTTCAACCTGGTAGGCAGTGATATGTATGTGTTTGAGGGTGGGGAAGGAGTAGTAAAGGAGATATAAGTAGTAGAGGATGTCTGGTCAGTTCTCTAGAGAGATAGAGGGCTGTGAACTTAAAAACACAGCAAACAACTAGCATAATTTTATCTATCTTATCCCACAAAATAACTGCACTTGACCTTCAAGAGGACTATAAATACTAGAGGATTGCAAAGCAAAATCCTACTAAACTACAGAAATTATCTGAAATTTTTAAAAGTCAGTAAAGTGTAGTATTTATGAAGAATTTAAATATCTTGATATGGCTCCATAATCTGAGACTTATATACAGAAGTTAAAAAACCCCACAACCAAACAAACCCCAAACCACCCTTATTCTGGGATGTTTTAAGAACAAGGTTGTATTACAAAGAAAGTAATATACTTTTTATGTGGTGTTAATGAAGCTAGGAAGACTGTAAGCAGGCTAAGAAGAATGCAGACAAACTGGAGAAAGTCCAGAGGAGATACCAAGACATGAGAATGCATGATCACTATGGAAAGGCTGAATGCGCTTTATTTGGTCAAGAAGACTAAGAAAGGCATAAAAGAATGGTACTATGTAATGTAGTAAAAAAGGCAGAGATCAGTTTTTCTCCATGTCAACTAAGGAAAAAAAAGGAAAAAATCATAATTATTAGCAAAGGAGATTCAGGGTGGATATCTGCAATAATATCTGATGATGCATTTCTGTTTAAAAAAATGGCAATTTCCAATAAAAAAGTAACTGATATACAGAAAATATTTAGAATAATGAGGATAGAAGTGGAAATAAATTACTATTTGTTAGTAGTTTATAAATTGCTTTTTAAAAAAAATCTCTACTTATAAATAATAAAAAGTATGTGCAAGAAAAAGTAGCATGTCAGGCTACAATAATTCGTTCGTACTGCAAGACACTAAGAAAAAAAATTAAGGTTTCCACAGGACAGAAATTATTCTTTTTCAGTCTTCAGCAAAGATAAAAGCACGGGAGGGAAGAACTGAATACAGGAGGGATATTGATGATGGAATAGAAAGTACTGATAAGAAGACTTTGTTTTCTGCTCTCATGGGCTGCTGTCCTGTGCATGATGAGGAAGAACATCAAACAATAACAATTTTCCAAAAAAGCAAGAGAGTTTACACTGAGTTTGGACTATTCCAAAGAAAGAAATTGGGCTGAAAGCTGGAAGCAAACACAGGGCTTTGGAAGTGGCAAAAAGTTAATGGAGCTACCAAAAGTGTAGTCTAGTCTTCTCAGCTTCGGCACTTGCACTGCACCTACTTTTAGGCAGCTGCTGATAACAGTCCTTTACAGGTGTCTGTGTAGAGTGAAGATGACCTAACAGGGACTGTCTGCCTGAGTTTACGTCTATTTATTAGGCAGGCTAGAGCACATTCATGCTGAGCATCTGAGATGTTTAGTCTCAAATATCAAGACCATGTAGAAAGGTAGGAAGAAATTGAAGTTTGAATGCCAAAACTACGATTTCACTGAGACATCAAGATATTTGGTTGGAAAACTGCAAAGCTAGAATATCTATATAGAAAGATATAGTCTTTATATATTAACACAGTTTATTTTCTCTACAGACTGTGTATTTTCTGGAAGGGCACTGTATATCTATATCTTTAATGGCCTTCTCCAAGGGTAGAACCTGAGGGAATCTTAATTATCCACAAAAATGTTTGAAAATAATAGACCATGACATAGCCCAGCAAGTTCTTGGAGTGTGTTGGGAACAAGTTTTTCTTTCAAATAGCTGAGCAAGTGACTAAATGGACAGTACAATTTGCTTCTGTTGAAAAACATGCTCCCTGAGAACACAGCATGACAACTCCTCGAAACATTATACTGCTTACTCAGCAAGGTCATTGTCTTATTGCTATTTTATTGCTTCAGGAGCTTAAAAATTATAGGCAAGACAATTTAGATCCCTGATTCATGAAAGAAGTTGGAATAGCAGAGTGTAGACTGAAGACTGTAATACTCAGTTTTCCACCAACTTGGGAAACTGCTGGATTTGGTCTTACGGTATAGTATAATAGAAAAACTATTAATTACCAAATGACAGTCTTAAAGGCATAATAACAAACCATTTAAAGGGAAAGAGAGATAAGAATCACAGTAAAAGAGCACTGTAACTGCACTGGGACCTCCTAAATAATGGGGTGGGGAGGAACAGTGAGATAAGCATGATCTCACTTGTGACTTTGGTTTCAAACTGATAGTTAAGGCTTCCTTGGTGACAGGAATTTAAACTCTTCTTGCAGAGATAATTAAATATAAAGCCGCCACATCCTGCATGGATACTCAGATCGCTTATATAGACATCCCTACACAGATGCTTATGAGGAAAAGTACTTATGACAGATTAGTGTTGAATTAATTTTAGGTGATCTGTAGATCTTCACACAAATCCAAGACTTTTCAGGATCTTGGCGTGCAACAGACAAGCACATATTCATCTGGAGCAAGGCACCTGTCCTTCTAAGCAAGTAAAGGAGTTTAGTTTCTGGTGTTCCAACATATTCCAACAAGGCAGCAAGTTGCTCCACATCCGCTTATATGTGACTGTATAAGTAGTTTTAGTCCTCCCTGTGTAGGAATTCAGACCACGTAGAGTCACTCTAGATGACACTGGTGTGAAAACAGTGTAATTCATTTTATTGTCTTTGTCCATCAGTGCCTAATTAGCTGTTATGCACAAGTGCCAGAGGGGGTTTGTTCTTCTCTGGGTCTGTAAAGGTTAAATACAACTACTAGCCCCCATTGCGTACTTTCTGCCATGGCCCATCTGGCTGAAAGCCAACACCAGGCACACCTTGATCCTTAAAAGCAATTTCTGCTTGATTTTAAGCTTATGTTCTTTTTGCCGTTAAGCCAGGATGTCTAAATGATCAACTCCGAGTGAAGGATTTCCTTGCCTGTGTCTGTAAGTAGTTTTGTACATAAGTGGCCATTCACTGGTGGCTTTCCTGTCACGAGTCTTACTCACAATGCACAAGCTATCTCACTGGTGGCTTTCCTGTCACGAGTCTTACTCACAATGCACAAGCTATCTTTGTGCCTTTTATGATACTTCCTCTTATAATTACTCTTACAATTCCTCTTAGAATTTCTTATACTTCCTCTTACAAATTACAACTTGTAATTTGTTCATTTACCCTAGAGATCATTTTGTTGGAGCAGATTTACTTATACGTGCTTCCGAAGCATAACCTCAAATCTGGCTCCTGAGGATCCCCAGCTCCCTGTGACGTAGTTGATACAGCTTCTCTCCTAGTGCCTCAAGTCTTTGTGACATTATAAATCAAATTTGGAAAGTCACAGGTAGATTCAGTCTTTCCTAGTGACTTAGGAGAAAGTATATGTGTCCTGAAAACAGGACTTGGATGCAGCTTTAAACCATGCTGTGAACTTGCTGTATTTTAAATGTTGTAATTATTATTATTTTTTAACTTTGGCAGCCAAGTCCCATGTTTGTTAACAGCACAGGTGAAGCAATCAAGTCATCAGCGCACAGGATTTAACTTGTTTTATCTATTTGACCTAGCAGAAACTACGGGATGCTCCATAATCACCCAAAGTACCTTTTAAAACAGGTGGACAAAAAAAACTTACATTGGTTGTGATTTGAAGGAGTTGGGGGGATCACAAATATGATAGCTTTTGTATATGGGTAATAGAAGATAACTAGTTATGAAACAGAAAAGTTTTACACAGTGGCTATGTCAAGCCAGTCAAGTTTTCTGACCTTCCCCAAAATATGGAAGTTTTGTTTATGAATACCAGTCAATTTTATGCAAAAATATTTTCGCCTGTCAAAGTCAAGTCAAATAGAATCAGTGTCATTGTTGCTGGAGTTAGAAGGTTTCCAGCCTCCGTGGTTATAACGTGATCCTTGATTTACTGCAACTTTCTTTTTTAAAACTGGCAGAATGACAAACATCCCAGTCAGTGTATAAAAACAATGCTGTCAAAGCTAATGTGAGGCTGCTAAAATGCTGGCGTTTATTCGGATACTAGCATGAATTCTGAGGTGTGATTCTGAGATAACCAGAAACTTTTTTCATCCCAGAAATGATTAATACCAACGTGCATCATTACACTACCTGTATAGTCTCCCAGTGTGAACCTAATTTTAGGGAATATCAGGAATGAGCCAGTAAAACTCCATGTGTGTTACAGCATCATTCTGTCAAATAAATGATGACTGAAGCAGAGGGAGAGGAGGAGGGGTCAAATGAGGCTGGATGTTTTACTGGGGTTTGAGTACAAAGGCTTTTCAGGCTGGACAAGATCCTTCAACTTCGTCACTCAGAGGCTTGCACTCAGCTCTGTTCCTTTTGATTTGCACCTCATGCTTGTTGTTGGGGTTGTGAAGTTTCCAGAAGATGTTTCAGTCTTGTTTCCCTTCCCCTGCCCATTTGAACACAAGGGAGATGCTTCCGGGCGTGAGGTGGGAGAGGGACAGTGGAGTGCCACTTCTCACAGAGGTGGGTTGATGCAGCACTCAGGTCGGGGGGCTGCTCTAAATCCTGGAACGAAACCAGAAGGTCTGTGGAGGTCTGCAGTTGTTTTTTTGTCAGGATCCTGAGGGCACCAACAGGCCTTAATGTCCCTGTCCACCCCCTCCTGGGGCCTTCCCCACCCTGCCCACGGCCCAGGTCCCCATTCCAGCCCAGCCTGGTGCCATCACCCCTGCCCCAGCCCATGGGGAGCTGTTGACCTACACTGCTGTGACATTTTAATTATTTTCTTTGTCTCTCTTGAATCTGCATACTTTAAATAGCTGGAACTTTATGAAAGTGTCATTGCATACAAGAGGGTTTAGGGATGCCACCTCCTTGGAAAAAGTAACACAGGTGATTATTGCATTCTTCCAAGGCTTTCAATGTTAAGTGCCGCCTTAGAAGGTGCCAGGTTGCAGGCTGCCATTTCTACCTTTAGCTGTAGGCATTGGTACAGTTTATGAAACATGCAAAAGAAAAAACACCAAAATTAAAGCAAAACCAAAAACACCCCAACAAAACAGTGGGAGTCTTCACCACTGTCCTCAAAAAGAGCTGAATCAGGATTGCAGATTCGGTACCATTTGCCAAGATGATGTTTTGAACGTGGTGAAGGTCCAGAATATGCAGCCTGGGTAGTGTGGAATACTTGGTCCACACCCTGCAATTCTGGATTAGGGAGCATTGTGTTAATTAAACCATATTTTGTGCAATGTTCTTACTAGGAACATTTATGTTTTTTTTCTTAATGAATAATTATAATGAGTACTTATTCTTACTGGGAATACACTGTTTTTTCTTTCTTTTTTTTAACTATTATTAGTATATTTTGTAAGAACAGTTTAGTTCATGCATGCTTTAAGAAAAAAAACCTGGATGTTGTGTTCCAGCTCTGTGAAGTTTTCTTTGAAACCTGTGAAGCAGGTTTCAGAGCAGGAATAAATGAAGTGGAAAACTCTAAAAAGGAATAATATGATGAGGCCCTCATATAGTCAAAAAGACCCCAGCAGCATTTCTCCCTGGTGAAGACACAGAGTAAGAGCCCTGGCCTCTACCAAATGTTACAATATTTCATCCTTAAATACATGCACAGCATTCATTCTCTGCTCTCGTCCCAGTCACTCTGGTTCTTATACCTACGTATGCATTTATCCCTGGTGCTACCATGAGGAAGGAAATTAAGCCCTAGAGGATTTGGGGCCCAAATCCAGACATTTAGTGGATTCGGTGAGGTTAGGAGGTTAGTCACTTCAGCTCCCCCCTGCAGTTTATAGAAAGCAGAAGAGGACTAAGGTCCCAAAGATATGAATTGCTTCTCCAGCTTCCTGACTTTCTCCAAAGAGCAGAGAAGGAGATTAATTTAGCTAAGCTAGTGGTGCCTGGGGTACCTTTAACCACTATTTAGGCATCACAAGAATCCTAAAAAACTTCATTCACCTAAGGCTTCCAGGAGTCTTTTGATACTGCCAAATAAAAAGGGATCAGAACCAAGTGAGGACCACTGAGGCCAAGTGGCACCGATTGTCCTATATCCACAGTGCTAGAGCTAGTTGGAATGGTTCAAAACAGTCAAGGAACTGTTGCACTGAGAAGTGCTAAACATAGGCAGCCAGTGCTCACGCTCACTGTCCAGGCTACCCTTACTTCTCTATATAGACATACTGGTCTATGGTCTTGGTGCCTGAATTTCTTCTGTCAGAGTGTACACACTCAAAGCTGCTGAGATATAAGGTGGAGTCTTAAGCTTGGTGAATCAGGTAAGAGAAAACCATCAATACCTGATCCTTCCAGTATCTCCTGAGCAGCACTATGACAAAAGACCATCTGTTATTCAGAGGTAGGTGGGGAAGTGTGAATTGATTCAAATCTTGAAATGGGAGTGATCTTGACTACAATCCCACTTAGGAGGAACAGCTGCCCATCGAGGAGTCTGAGACTTCGTGGTTAAACATCCTCTGTTGAATGAAGCATGTATCCAACCTACACTCCCTTTCTTCTGCCTTTCTTTCTTGGATAAGCTGTGCAGCTGTTCCCTTGTCTGTGCTTTATATGAAGGACACAAAGTTCACGCTAGGAACTACATGAGATGTTAAAAATTAATTTGGAGCATTGCAACACTTAAGTGTGTTCTAGAGGCACGGAGTTGAGCAAGTTGCAAATGTCACTCAGGAAATCTGTGGAAAAGCTGGAACTTAATTGTGTCTCCCACAGTATCGGGAAGCCTAATTCCCTGTTCCTTCTCCTCAAACTGAGCCAATTCTGTACCTTCTTATGTAACTCACACTGGCACTCTCTTCCTTCTTTAGTGCTTCTTCCAGTCTTTAACCCTTTAGATGCCTGTTTGATATTTCTGGGATCAGATTAAGAATCAAAGTATTGGGCACCAGGGACCTCAAATGCAAGAGGATTGCAAGTGGGAGAAGATATTCTAGTGGGAAAAGTCCAGAGGATATTTTGGTCTGAAAGAGCTTCTGGTGATCCTGTCACCGCGTTTCATTATTAATATCTGTGCTACATTTATAGCATCCTTCCCATCAGGGACTGATATAGCAGTCAGTTGTCTTGGCCAGAAATCCTGACATACTTTTCAGGAATTAAAACTAAGGGAAGCCTGACTGTGTGAACTCAGCGATTCACTGAGATCAGTGAAAGTAAGTAACAAAACATCATACCAGTAACAAGGCAAAGAGGACAAAGGGATTACTACTGCAGTAAAAAAGAGAATAAGGAAAATATTAGGAAAACATGCTATTGTGCAGAAAAATAATAAGAATTAGTTTGGAGAAAGACAGATTTCTTTGTAGAGAAAAACCTAAAAATTGGGAGATAATAGATAAAGACAATATGAATGGCTATTATTAAGAGAGAATCATAGAACAGAATAGAAAAGAATCGTTTAGGTTAGAAAAGACCTTTAAGATCAAGTCCAACAGTTAACCTAGCACTGCCAAGTCCACCACTAAACCATGTCCCTAAGCACCACCTCTACATGTCTTCTAAATACCTCCAGGGATGGGGACTCAACCACTTCCCTGGGCAGCCTGTTCCAATGCTTGACAACCCCTTCCATGAAGAAATTTTTCCTAATACCCAATCTAAACCTCCCCTGGCATAACTTGAGGCCATCTCCTCTTGTCCTATCACTTGTTACTTGGGAGAAGAGACTGACACCCACCTCGCTGCAACCTCGTTTCAGGTAGTTGTAGAGAGCAATAAAGTCTCTCCTAAGCCTCCTTTTCTCCAGGCTAAACAGCCCCAGTTCCCTCAGCTACTCCTCATAAGACTTGTGCTCTAGGCCTTTCACCAGCTTCATTGCCCTTCTTTGGACACGCTCCAGCACCTCAATGTCTTTGTTGTAGTGAGGGGCCCAAAACTGAACACAGTACTCGAGGTGCGGCCTCACCAGTGCCGAGTACAGGGGGACAATCACTTCCCTAGTCCTGCTGGCCACACTATTTAGAAAACTACACTATTAGAGAAAACTAACAGCGGGGTACAGAAAGAGAACTATTAGTCGTGTAGAAGAAGGATCTATTTTAAATCAAATAAAAGTTCTTCTGACTTTTAAGGTGTTAAATAACAGTAGAAAAGAGAACAACAAATTGGAAAAAAAGTCGATGGGGATTATTGTGAATATTAATGGCTCATTGGAAGGCTACCAGAATATTTCCTGAATACTTCACTCATTTTTGTAGAATTTTTCTCTTCCCCTTCTAAGAAAATCTAAATAGGAAATAAAATTTAAAATTCACCACAAACGCCACACTCTTAGAGCCTTTAGACTGTTGACTAACTGTATTTGTGAGTCCCTCTGGAAAAAAACTCTATAACAGTGAAAAATTTCACTCTACTATTAAGCATCCCATGTGGCTCTGTTTTGTAATTCACAAACAAATGAGATATTCAAACAAGTAGCATACTCAACTTTCATTCAACTACGTTCCTGAAGAAACTCTTTGCGACTCTAATTAATTGACTCAGTTTGAATACAATTGTCACAGTCTCTAGGGGTAGAGATTCATTATCCACTATGTACATGAAAAGAGGCACACCTACACAACAAATAAGCATTGGAGTGCCAAACAGCTAGCAGCAATCGGAACATCTGCATACAAGACCTACCCTGCCAAATATTTGTATTTCATAACTTTCTTTGGTCAAACTACTCTTCAGACTACCCTAAAGTGAAACGAGTTGAAATGACAGAAGGATGCCTGCAGAAGAAACAAGTTCTCTGCAGTGGAACAAGTGAGCAAAAGAGAAAAAAAAAAATTCATAAAGATCATCTTGCTATCAACTTTATCTTGTTTACCCCTAGAAATGCTGCTCTGCTCTGTTGAACTGTGACATTTTACTTGTCATAACTGGGAAAGGATCATAACTGAGAAACAGAAAACTCATTTTACTCAGTTTAGTTTCAGTGGCCAGGGTTGAACAAATCAGATGTAAAGTCAGACTCTTTGGTATTGCATGAAATATCTAATTGTCATAAGGCTGCAAAAACAAAAGAACAAGATCAAACTAAAAGTCCATCTAGCCTAGTATCCTGAACACTGGCAAATAGGAAAAGCCTACAGAATAGTATAAGAAGAGAGATTTCTGTTGAGTAATCCCCCAGCCTATAGCAGGCTGTAGCTTACTGACAGAGAGCTTACTGACAAAGAGCTTTTTGTACTAAAAAGCTTTAAACAGATTTTTTTCAAGAATCCTTTTCTGTTTCTTTCTGAACCCAATTAAATTAGAAGCAGCAAGAAATTCTATAGCTTAGCTGTGTAAAGGTACACCTCTTTTTGTTTTGCATCTATTTTTTTGTTGTTGTTGCTGTTGTTTTTTATTCCACTTTAAGGGGCAATAGGTTTCATTCTTTTATTGGAAAAAAGAACAATTCACTTTTATCATGCTACTTTCAGAACTCTGTCATGTCTTACTTCAGCAGTCTCTTTTGCAGGGTAAAGAATTCAATACAGTTCCCAACATTATGTTTGTTATTCTGACTGTTATTCAGAGAACATTCTAATGGAACTGCCTATTCTGTCCAAAATCTCTCATCACTCAGATTCCTGGTTGATAACAGCTCAATTCCAGCAATTTTAGGAACTGTTTTCTTCTATACATATCACTTCACTTATATTTTCAGAAAAAAATATTTCATAGTCATTTAATGTCATAAGACTTTTCTGCAATTCTTCATATCAATTTTCATATTTCCTACCTGAATAAGTTTTTGTTATCACTAAATTTGCCAATTCATTATTCCTCCTCTTTGCCTAATCTTTAAAATTTTGCTGACCTCCATGAACCCCAGCACAAATTTCTGCGTAATTCCCCTGCTGATCTGCCAGGTTTTTTAAAATAATTTTTAAAAATTATTACTTTCTCTTGCTGTCTGCTGCCTATCTTTTGTGCAGTTCTTCATTTAAGGATTTTTCTTCTCATGCTTTGCCACTTTGGTTTCTTCAGGAACATTTTATGGATGATTGTGTTGAACAATTTTTTCAAACTGAAGTGACTACATACGCAGGTTTTCCCGTGTCCACTTTTGCTCGCTTCCTCAAAGAAAACTCTGAGGCATGACTTTGCTTGACAAAGGGGAGGTCTTTATTAACTCTTCCCTGGTATTTACCTATTTCCTTGAGTAATGTTAAAACAGAGTTCACAGAAGCTCCCAGCTTCAAATCAACAAAGACATTTTCTAAGTACTAAGTAAGATTGATATCAGACTACTGGGTTGGATGCTTGCATAAGGACCTGGAAGACTGGATATTTAAAAACATGGTCAGCCTTCTAAAAAAAAAATTCAAACATTTAACAATTATAATAAAGTTCCTCTCAACTTCAGCTATGTAAATTTTAGGTAAGAAGCTAAGAAGAAGAAACAAAACTAGTCCCAGAGGCAGTTCTTCATATTCTGACATAGGACCGGATTATAAATGAGATTTTGATGTTTTCAGGCTCCAGAACAGGCTCTAAGAGTGGGATTCATTATGCTGGGACATACACCTTAGTGAATGGGATGAACCTAAGCCCAGGTGCCAGGCTGTTGTGCTCTTGGCAAAAGTAGTTTCCTTTTTTATAGGAGTCTGGTGGTTAAGGATGTAATATTAGAGACTGGAGATCAAAGTTCAGATTCTTTCTCAGCCTGCCCCATTTTGCTCCTTTGCTGTCCAAAACACCATGCTGTAGAACAGCAGAGGGGAAGCTGATGGACTTAACCATCATACAGCCAAGTAAAAATATTCCAAAGAGAAGAATGCAAGATTTTAGAATAGCTATGAAGAAGTTCACCTTGGCAGAAGAAGACATGGTTACTAACAGGAGATGACTGCCTATTTTTACTGCCTTATCAAACCTTTCCCAGTTTCACATTGCTGTGGGTTTCCTTCCCTCTTAAGTTTTCTCTGCAGCGCTTCCTTTTCAGATCTCTGCTCATAGCAGCTGTCTTCTTTGGCTGTAAAACCACTGTGTTTATGTGTTAAGGTTGAGGATTCTTGTGCTTTTTTGATGAAAGTTTTATTAAGGTCCATGCTTGCGTGTCTATGTTACTCTAATAGTGGTAAAGTGCAGTAATTTCCAGTTGAATTTGTCATATCTTGCTTTGTAGCTGGGCTTCTCCTCTGCACCTTTTCCTCTTTCTTTCCTCCCTTCTACCTGCCTGGCTGGATTGCTGCCCAGCAGCATTTGCTATGGGTTGAAACATGCCCTGGATTGCCAGTGGTGCCGGTGCACTTTCCCAGAAAATTACTCATCTCCACTGGGAAACTGAGAACCTGGCGGATGCCACCAACCAGAAGAGCTCTGCTTAGTGATTCTAATTGCAGCTCTAAGGTTATGATTTGTTTCTTCTGCATGCTTTCAGTTGTTGGTAAAATTACTATAAACATTGTTTCTCACTGATTTAAAATAGAACAATATTATCTTAATCTTCTACATGAATAATTTGGTCTGAATTCTAAACAATGGGTTAATCCTCTACCGTTTTGATTTATTTCTAAGACCAGAACTATAAAAGATAAATGTTCCAGAGTTTTCTGCGCTGTATTTCTAACACCTTCTACTTCACATAAAGCAGAATAAGCTAAAAACTCTTTACAATGACATGGAATACTGTAGGATAACACCTACCTGTTCTGGTTCAGATAGAGAATTTTTCTGTTAATCATTTGTGATCATGTTTTTTCCAGACTATGTTTCAATTCTGAGAGACTTTGAACACTTTTTGTGTTGTATCCTTTTCCAACACTATTGTATCCTTTCTCAGATAAACTCCTGTTGCCAGAGAGGATTTCAGGACTTTGCCTTACAATTGATCTTTTAAATAAATAAGGTAAGGATTTGTTTAAGTGTATTAATTTGACATTCTGACTGAATTGGAGAAATCCCAATCAGTTACTCGCTGTGCTAGGTGTTGGACTTACTATTGTGGATTGAAGCTTCTGCCCCTGCCAAAAATAAGATATTTTCCTACACACAAGGGACACAAGGACATATTGGTATATTTCTCAAAAGTTGATTGCATTTATTGCATGAATTTTGGTATATACAAACAGGGTTTATGGCCTCACTTGGATTTTAGTTTATATAATTTAGCATAGAAATCACAACTTAGACACCCCAAATAAAAATTCAGCAATTGCCTGCAGCTTTTGCTGAAGTAAAAAAGTACCTAGCTTCTCTTTACCAATCAAACCTGAACACAGAACACTCCTCGACAATAGGTCATGTAACTGAGCTTTCAGCTTTTTTCAAACAGAAATAAAGTACAGAGAACAGCAAAATGCCAGTTCTCAGCTCCACCTCCCACCTCCTTAACTCATATGTATTCACAGGTGACCCCAGCTGCAGATAAACAAAGCTCAAACTGTATTGGAGCACTCTGTTAGCATTAACTCTTCGAACTGACTATGAGAGAGAAAGAATCTATTAAGTCAGTTTTTGTTCCTGTCTGCTCAGCCTCACTTGCTTCAGTGGTTTCTTCATCACAGCTATCAAGAAAACGATTATTTAAAGCAGATGTGTTGAAGTGGGAGGGAAGGAAGGATGGGATTTGCAGCCATCAGTCAGCTGTCAGTTCAGCCCAACTTTTATATTTAGTTGAAGGCATGACTTGGGATATGGGGAGAAATGGTTTACACAGTGTGGAAACCTTGGAGCATAATAACTTATTTAATGCTGCTGAGCAGTTCAGATAAGCCTTATTTTAATTAAACAAACACAATAGGAGGGTTTGAAAAAAGTAATGATGACAGTTACATGTCATGAAAACCAGATACTCCTGGAAGCTCTCATGACATGACAAAATGAATATAACTTCAAAATTCTGTTCATCCCCAGGATTTACAATGGAAACATGCATGTATCTATTTTTCATGCATGGATGCAAACTAATATTTTCAAGACAGTTGCAAACAGTTGTATTATGAAAATTAGTATGAACTGCTTGTGATAATACATCTATAAATATACTTGCTTAATTAAAGTATAACTAAATACTTCTTGAAAGCAGTTTTATTGCTATTAGAAGAGCTTTTTCCACATACAATCACAGCCTACACTGAAGATGTTCTATTTCAGCTACTCCATTTAATAGGTTTGTTTTAACACCAAGCCTTCAGCTGCTGTTGAATTATTCTTTTAAAGAAGACTATATTAAATCACCTACATGGTTTGAAGTAATTACTGATTTAGGCAGCAATTGCAAGTGACAGAATTTCTAATTGCTAGATGGATAACAAGATGCTGGAAATAGACAATGCACAAAAAAACAATTGAGAAATCCTCCCTCACACTTGATGTCATCTTAATGACTGAGACAAGGTCAGGCCTGTCTGCTTCATGATTAAGGGCTGTCTTCCTCATTTTTTTCACATACTTCTCTGTGCAGAGAAACCCTGTGACACTGGGGAATCACCAACAGAACATTTTCCCATAAGCAATGTTTTTTAGTTGAATTTCATTCCCTTACTTTTATTCGGAACGTTTTAAAAGAATAACTGTTTCCTTAGATGCCATTGAAATAGTTGCAATCTCCAGAACATTTTCTTACTTTTTCAGTTAGATTATTGCCAGAAAATCAGTGCAAGGTTAGAAGAATCAGAAATGCTAATCCATCAAAACAAGGCTGTTTACAGAACATTTATTGTAACAATTTCCTGCATTTGTGTGACTAGAAATCTGTAGGAAAAGGAGTTCATTTTCAAGGGCATTCAGGAGCAGTGTCCGAGTCTTCTGAGTAAAAAAACCCCGAAAGTTGAATCACAGAACCCTCCACTGAAATGTAACAGAACTTCAGTGAAACCAAAGGAGGGAATCTGCCCCTCCAGGAACTTTATGGAAGTCTGTAATAATGTATTTTAAGTAAACATATATGCCTTATTTAGGAACTGCCAAGACAGCACTGACTCTTGTAATTTCTTTTTCATTTCTTTACAAACAAACTGTTAAAACTGGATTCTGTATGTAGGTTTCAAACTATTAGCACTCTGTTAGAGTTATGGAAAAGCGGAAATCTAGTTTAAAATTATTTGCTCTCAAGAATTATGTAATAATAATAATATATTTCAATATTTAAAATGTAATTACTAGAGTTCCCACAAACATTGATAACATCTTGCAAAAATTGGCAATTTTCAACACACACAACCCCACCACCCCCCCTGGGAATAATAGGTTAACCTTGCTAGAATTAGGAGACTGGTTTCACATCAAAAACATTTTTTTTCTCCATTTCTTTGCTATAGCTATAATAGGTAGAAACTTTTTTCCAGAAATCAAAGGGGAGATACTCATACTAATACTTGACTTTATGAACAGGGGTTTAACCATGCCAAACACTGTAAGATCCACAGTAAAATGATAAACCTATTACCTATCAGGTAATGCTGATTTCATAAAGTCAAAGTTACTTAAAGTATTTCTGTTGGTTTACTCTTTCATATGTCCACAATAATATTTTTATTTTTTTGCTATATTTGGTTTATGTGGCAAGGTTATTGTAGCTGGAAGCGAGAAGCTGCAGGGGTCGCTTCTGTGAGAAGCTGCTAGAAGCTGTCCCCATGTCCAACAGAAGCAGTTGCAGCTGGCTCCAAGATGGACCTGTCGCAGGTCAAAGCTGAGCCAATCAGTGACACTGGTCACCTCAGTGACAACATATTTAAGAAAGGGTAAAAAAAAGTTGTGCAACAGCTGTGAGAGAAAGGAGTGAGAATATGTGAGAGGAACAACTCTGCAGACACCAAGGTCAGGGAAGAAGGAGGGGCAGGAGGTGCTCCAGGTGCCAGAGCAGAGAATCCCCTGCAGCCCCTGGTGAAGACCATGGTGAGGCAGGCTGTCCCCCTGCAGCCCATGGAGGTCCACGGTGGAACAGATATCCACCTGCAGCCCATGGAGGACCCCACACCAGAGCAGGTGGATGTGCCCGAAGGGGGCTGTGATCCCGTGGGAAGCCCGTGCTGGAGCAGGCTCCTGGCAGGACCTGTGGACCTGTGGAAAAAGAGGAGCCCACGCTGGAGCAGGTTTGCTGGCAGGACTTGTGGTCCTGCGGGGGACCCATGCTGGAGCAGTCTGTTCCTGATGGACTTCACCCCATGGAAAGGACCCATGCTGGAGCAGTTCATGAAGAACTGTAGCCCACGGGATGGACCGCACAGTGGAACAGGGGAAGAGTGTGAGGAGGAAGGAGTGGCAGAGATGAAGTGCTATGAATGGACCACAACTCCCATTCCTTGTCCCCCTGGGCCACTCAAGGGGAGGAGGTAGAAGAGCTGGGAGTGAAGTTGAGCCTGGGAAGAAGGGGGATGAGGGGAAGTTGGTTTTAGATTTGTTCTTATTTCTCATTATCCTACTCTGTTTAATTGGCAATAAATTAAATTAATTTTGCCTAAAATGAGTCTGTTTTGCCTGTGACGATAATTGGTAAGTGGTCTCCATGTCCTTATCTCAACCCATGAGCTTTTCATTGTATTTTCTTCCGTGTCCTGTTGAGGGAGGGGAGTGATAGAGCAGCTTGGTGGCCAGCCAAGGTCAACCCACCACACTTGCTTAGCTTTTTATTTTCTTTGTTATTTTTAGTCTCTCTTTTGAATCTTTACTTTTCTCCTAATTTCCTTCCACAACATAGTCATGCTTGAGGATTGTTAGTCTATTTGCTGTCAAGTCCCTTGAGGCTGTTCAGATAGTGCTTCTTAAGTCTGGTTCTTCCTTATTAACATCAGAGTTTCCTTTACCCTTTTACATACTCTTTGGAGTTGAAAAATGCCTCCCAGCTTTCCTACAATTAGGTATTGTTTATACATGCCTGGAAAAAAATGATTGAAAATTAAAAGAGAAGCCAAGTATCTTTGGGCTAATGGCCTCTGAATAGTCATTCTTGGCATTTTTTTAACTACAACTTGTGCAACATCAAGATCTGTCTCAATTACAATATGTTTCTTGCTCTTGACTTCTTACTTTCCGGCATCACATCAACTGCTTTTCTTCCCACAATTTCTGTCAGAGCCGTTAGAGACCCAAAGTGCATGTGTGGTTCCAAGTCCTCACAAAGTGCAAGAAGTATTCTTGTGACATTTTGTTCAGTATCTTCCTAATTTAACACACATCAGTGTCCATTACAGCTGCCCAGTAGGGCAGACAGTCTTTGAGCACAAGATACAGAAATTTCCATTCTTCACACTGGAGTCCGCATTCTGGCCCTGATAAAAATGCAAATATCAGAGGATTTTGAACACAAGTTGTTATTTGGGCTTCTCATTAATTAGAAAGTCTGCATATTCCATAAAGAAAAAGTTCATTCAGATGTTTAAGCTTGCAAACTTGAAATAAAAGAATGTTTATTCTAGATATTAATAGATCATATTCTTAATGCTGGTCAATTCACAGGGGAACACTGCCTCAAGGAAGCAAGAACAGTCCAGGCATTCATATACCTTGTTAAAGCAACCTTTATTTCAGAAATGTAATGACCAGACCAGTGAAGCTTATAGCTTCTATATAAAAGCTTAAAAAATAAAAGTTGTAAATAATAAATTCACATATTAAGATGTTAATGTTAATGGTATTCTCTGATGATATACCTGTGGCCCAATTTTTAAAATAATGTATTTTGAGTGGCTTTATTCTTTTAGAATATGTCTTCTACTGAGTTTAGCTTCAGATGCAAAGTCTGGGGAGCTGGGCATGAGCTATTCAATGAGAGATCTATGAAAAATTTCGTTTTCTTGAATTTGACATTGCTTTCTCATTTTCAGCAGAAAAAAAAAGGTAAGTTCCAGTTCTTCGGGACAGCAGCCTGTTGCCTGAATTGTGATATCATGCCTTCTTTCATCTAGCAGTGTACATGACTTGTGCTTGCTAAAGTAAAAAGGAACTGTTTGTCAGTCCTTTGTAAAGCCTATGGCTTTATTTGCTGCACCTTCCTATGCCCTTGAAGATATGTTTTGTAAATCAAGAACGCCCGGACAGAGATGTTCCCAGAAAGGATGTGCTGAAACACACATGGGATGTACTGGCAGTCAATGCTCGTCATAAGGCATGCTCAACCTTACATTTTCATCAAAAGGTGTTTTACAGATATGGCGCTTGTGTTTGGAAAATACAAATGAGAAGCCAAAGAAATTAAAGCTAATTAAAGACTGCTGAGATGAAAAACAAACGTTAAGGATCTTTCCAGTAGGAGAGGAGCTTGGCACTGTGAGCGTCCTGCTGGGAACACTCCAGCTGACTCTGGTGGGCAAAATTCTGGGTTATGTGGCTAAAAAAAGACAGAGTCTTTTTGCTTCTCTTTTAAGAGACAGCAGAGAACTATCCACCTGAGCAACCTAGATCTGAGATTTATATTTTTTTGATGATTAAAAACAATTGCTATTTGGCAAGATTGAAATGATCTAAAGCAACAAATTTATTTTCCACTGTGTAGACACTGTATAAAAAATCATTTGAAGGCATCCTGTATAATTTGTGACTTCTGAGAATAACATTTTTAGGATTCATGTACATTAAGATGTTACGGTGTTTGGTTTAAAGAAATAAAGCAGAGATGTTGTTTTCAGCCATGCTGAGACTTAAAGAAAATACATGGAAATAAATGGGCTTTAACTCTGAAGAACTGAATAATACCACAGAACTTCTGATTTTCCACTGTCTTATATTTATGTAACCTCATTACTTCGCTGATGTAGATTCTTTTGGATTCCTGTGCTCTGTCACTTGGTCTGGCTCCTATTTCTGAATGGCTCCGAGTATGTCCAGACTCAGTCAGAAAAGAGGACAATTGCTGTCACCAATCCTGGGCATGTAGGCAGCAGGCCTTGGCAACTGGCCTAGGGAAAATTCGTACTCTGACATTTTGCAGTCTCACCAGCTAGACTCGGCACCAATGCCAGCTCTCCCAGCTTTCCCGCAGACTCTGTGGGGATTCACTGTGAACACTCAATTACCTAAGTAAATCTGGCAGGGTTGGGTTGTCATTAAAAAGGGAGCTACGCCACTTTGTAGTTTCTAAATTCAGACTAATTTTTAACTCTTGAACATGCATAGGAAGTATTAACACTGTATAAATTTCTCTTTACATTTTTATTCATGACTTTAGAGGCTGTTAGGCTCTCTATTAACAAAAAGCAGGTAGAACACTACTTTCAAGGGCTCTGAATCTTTATAAACTCTATAAAAGTCCATTTCTCATGTCAGAGACTGAGCCACTGAACTCTTCAGGAGCTATTTTGATTTTTCATTTAAAAAAAAATTTTGCTATCTTACTGTTTTACTTCAAGTGTCAATTACTCATGCAATATACAACAAAGACAAGCTCAATGCTGCTGTAGCTTCTGAACAGAAATGCAATGTACTGCAATATCTCCCATTTTTTCTTGTTATTAGAGATGCTATACAGAAAGACATAGGTCTCATATTTGTCAGTGTAATACTTTTTCATTAATGTCATTCAGCATTGCATGGTGTGTCTAGATTAGCATGTTCATTGCTAAACCTTAATATTGAACTAATTTCTATCTTAATATCTAATTAATTAAGAGCCATAATTATTTAATTCATATGATGGCTCCTCTATGTGCCTCTAAAACTGCTTGAAGAACGCCACTGATTGGGATTCCATTAACACTTCATGAAGCTTAGGCTTCATGTGTTGCAAGCACAGAGTGTTTGACAAGGTTTAACTGTCAAATTGTGTATTAAATTAATTTTTACTAATTACAATATGGTGGAATAAAGAATATAAGAATAAATGAGAATAAAAGACTTAATGAATCAGATAGAATAGGATAATTTCATGTTGTAGTTATTTAATAAAGAGTCATATGAGCTCTTTGAACTGTGATGAAATTCACCCTGAGCAAAACCCAGGAACAATGCTCATAGGCTGTTTAAGTTCAAGTTATGTCACTGTATCAAGTCTCGCTAACTACAGTCACTGTTTCAGTACGAAACTCTCCCCATAGCAAGTAAATCCCAGAATCGAGTAAATCCAAATTACAAAATGAGGATGAGACCAGGTCAGATAAAGCTTATATTATCATTTTATTTGTATCTGCTCCCTTCTAGTGCCTCATGAAGTTGAATACAGGTTATTTTTGAAATCCTGAAAATTCTTTAAGATCTTTGGAGTGCATGTTTGCATGCCTTTTTGTGGGTATTATATTCAATAATACTCATTTTTTTGCTTAGGGAAAAAGGAGAAACTTCATGTCACAGTGGGAAATATTCTGAGGTAAATTTTTGCAGAGCAATAGACACTCGTGGCAGGTAGCTCATAAGAGCTACTTATAATTTATCATATAGTAAGGATGAGAGAACTCAAGTCGTAGAAAGGCATATTTTTCTCTGTAGACAATGAAGGGATACTGGGTAGACATTCAGATGTCTACAATATGGACAACTAAATGTGGAAAGATGAATCCTACCCAAAATGGCAGTTCATTTCTTTTGCTCCACAAAATGCATATTGATTTGAATGCACTAAAGATTTTTCAGAAAATAATGTTATGGTTTGCTGCATGATTTTTGTTCGTTCTTTTTTTTTTTTTTTTTATTAAGAACT
>VYZW01046023.1:14093-38939 GCA_013401315.1 Balaeniceps rex
TCTATCACTTCTTTTCTTGGTTTCAGATTCTAAGAACATAGACATGGAAACCACGGCTGCTTTTGGCTGTGTACAGAAATGATGATCAATGGTTTAATGTGGACTCTGAAATTTAGAGAACGGGCACACATCTTGTAAGTTCAAACAAGAAAACCAGTTGAAGTATCAGATATGCATTGCCATTTCTCAGCCTGAAAAAACTAGGCACTGTTACAATAATACACCAAAGCAGTGCCAGCAGCTGGCCCACAAGGCTAAGGCAGCCAACTCTTCTGACCTGTGAAGGAAATCAATTCACTGCCAGCTCTTGAGTAACAAAGTTTACCCCTTTGTTGTTTAAAGGCAGGCTCTTTTTCCATCCAGGTACTCTCTACTGATAGCCAAGGATCTTGGATCTCATGGATCCACAAGTTAACAGACTACATTGCCTTTAACAAGGCAAACACAGTAATTTATAATGCACAACTAACACAGATTGTACACAAGTCCCAATGGTTAATTAAAACATTCATAAGATGACAGTGATTTTGTGTTATTGACATAAATGTTCCCTTTAAATTAACACAAATGTTAGCATACATATAGAACTACTGTAGGTATTTAAAAATATTATAGCAGAAACAAAACTGAATTTGGACATGCTGTGTCTTCTAAACTATTTTGTACCTCAGCTGAAACTCAGCCTGTGAGGCACTATGGTGCAGACAGGTGAACTTCACCATACTGGAATAACCACTTAAAGCAAACACTGAAAGGCAAGAGAAACATTACATGAATATTTCAGCAAAACAAGTCTGACCGTCTCTCATAATTATCTGCACAACTCAACCAGATAAGAAGATAGAACCTGCATTGTTTAGCAAAGGTTATTATACTCTTTGCTTCAGACTTGTAAAATAACCCAACCCATCTATTTTAATTTCACAAAAAAATGTACGTAGCATTAGCCTAAGGTATTTAAGAGACTTTATAGCTTAAAGATTATTTTTGTATAGTATTAAAATCCAAAAATTGTGTAATTTTAGTTATAGACCATTCATAAATAATCATATAGCAGAAAGCATATTCAAAAGCAGCAACAACCAAAGTCCTCATGATATTGTGAGCATATCAAGGGAAAGAGAAAGCAAAACAATTTTTATTTTTTTTTAAATGAAGGGTTTGTAGACTGTGAGGCAAAGAGCTGCAGATTTAAAGGGTAAAAATGGGGATGGAGGAAGACATGGCAAAATGGAGAGTGGTTCAATGAACACAACGAGAAGGTGAGAGGGAAAGTAAATCTTGCCAAGAAAATGGGATGGCCACTAAACAGACCTAGAAAAAAATGACAGGAAATGTGTTTAGAAATTAGGTAACAGACATGGAAAGAAACCATGGGACTAGAATGTCATTGTTCCCTTACAGTGGACAGAGGACTGAAGATGGGCAGAAGAAAGCAGAAGAGTTATCTGTTCTTGATAAAAGACCGAATGCTAATTTTCTCTTTGGCTGTGAGACAATCACACATAAATCAGAAATAATGTCTTTTCCCTCCTAAAAAGCACATTAATGTGATTAATCTCAAATTTTAAACCCAATCCAAATCAAACCAAACATAGTTGAGAATAACTCAGATATTTGAGTACTTTCCTACATGAGAGTAATAAATTTTAATTTTTTAGAATTTGCAGCTCAGAGTAATAGCCATTGAGCTCTCTGTCTTACATTTATTGTATGTACGAGAGAAAGTGCTTGTACTGACTTGAAAAGAGCGCTAAGTGAAAGTTATAGCACTTTCATTAAAGCATGTCATGGCTATTGCCCAAAAGGACTTGAACACTGCTCTTATCTCTAATTAAAATATAACATTTGATTCTCTATATCTGTCAATTTAGAAAGGATATGACTTCTGAAGCATCAAAGGATACCGCAACTGGAAAACACATTAGAGTTCAGAACAGCAACAACTGCCAAAGAGCCGTCCTGCAGTTCATCATCTCAGAGTTAATATGTTGTCATTCCAGCAGCAGCATACAGTGAGCATACTTGCAAAAAATAAACCAGGCAAAAAATACTTCAGGAAACAAATGACAGTTGACAGCATACTTTTCTTTTATATGCACATATAAGAGAGAGCAGGAGAGATGGAAAGACACAACAAAAGAGTTAACATCCTAAGAAAAAGAAGGGGAGTACGTGTATTTTGCTTAATATTCATGAGGATTTTTCCTAGAAGGCAGTCTCAATCATACAACTGATATGTGGAGTTTTGCCAAGGACTAATGAGGCAAAACTTTCACCCACTGGGATACTACTCTTTTTGGGTTAAAAAGAAACAGAAAACTGAAAAATGGTCAAAAAACCTGTTCCTCCAGCCAGTCTTCAGCAACATCTCCACTGCAGGACACATCAGTCTGGACTTTGCCATAATACGTAACAATTTTGTATGCAAAGCACCTCATGTGCCTACAAAGTACTAGGCTGTATCTTGAATTACTGGTAATTATTTTCTGTAAAAACATATTTCATAAAATTATAATGTTGCACAAGAATCTTTTATAATGGTGAAAATACTTGAACCTGAAGGTACCTTTACGTTGCATAAAAGCACAATGGAATTGCTACAGAAGCAAACTGGCCTACCAGCATGAAGTGGGCCTCTCTCTCCAGGCAAGACCTACAGTCCTCTAAGGTTCAAAACAGGCAAAGGCCATTTATTCTACTACTAAAAGGTTCTGCTCATTTACAGATCAGTGATTTTACACAAAATATCAGAAGTCAAATCACATGCCATCATGGACATGCACAGAAATTTCAAGACTAATTCCATGATTGCCTGGACGACTCCTCCTCCATCCAGGAACTCATTAGAAAGAAATGTTGTGATATTTACATATGTTGAGATGATGAAAGAGCAGTGAGGGATGATGGAGTGTATGACTTTGGAATTTAGACTCTGATTTAGTGGATTTTGCATGAACAAAGCATTCTGAAATCAGCGCCTGCTGCATGGATCACTGGTGATTCAGAAAATATTTCAGTGGTAAAGATACACACATAGGCCCTTGTTCGCATTTTGGCAACAGATCATTACCATTTTTCTGCCAGACGTGCAGAAGCTGAACTGGCATAACGTCATGCTATACACTGTATATCCTGCATGTATCTTTCAGCTGTGATTGCTGTGATATAACAAATGACATCTGAGAACCCATAAATATCAGTAAACAGTTCCAGCCTACTAATAGCTTGTCTCTCTCTTTAATTTGGCATTTCGTACAAATCACATCAGGTCATTTCTGCTGTTCAGAATAGAGAGTATTTGCTTTTGGGAAAGACAGATAGAAAGACATAAAATAAAACAAAAAAACAAAAAGGAAAAAAAAAGACACAGTTCAAAAAGAGAAAGATGCCCAACTTGCTTTTTCTAAAACCACTGAATACATGCAGAATTCAGCTCCTGTGCAATAATAGCTTTACACATGTAACTGAGTGTTTGAGTGCAACTAGGATAAAACAGATGCTTGACTTTTTGCTGCTACTTCCAGGCAGGAAACATTAACAGCCACGTGTTCTCCATAGGCCGCTAGGAAAGTCCGGGCAAGACCTGTGGCAAACCCTCTACTTCAGTACGACATACTTTCATTTTTATCTGCATTGCTATTGCAAGCCCAGCAGCATGTATACAAAAAGTCTAAATCTTCTTCCATCCAGTGCTCAAGCTCATTAAATGTCACAAAATGTTTCCAAAAGGAGAAAGTGGAAAGGGCAAGGTTCATAATAGGACTTACAGAATAAAACATCCCTTTCACTCACTGTAACTTGGGAGAACCCTTACACCAAAAGGAAAAAAAAAAAAACAAACAAAACAACCCTAAATAAACAGTGGAAGAAGTTCAGTCATCTGACTGCCCTAAAAGCTGTTAAACAAAACCGATAAAGCTAACCTATTAATCCTCCAGCAGGACTACTGTAGAAATAATAATTTATGCAACCCCCCTGGTTACTCTGATGTCTTTATCTGTGGAAGTGCAGTGACCCCTAAACGTCTTTGACCTACTAAGTGCTAACAGATCAAACACTCAACAGCTTTTAATATATTTTCAGATTTAAAAGTCCTTCTAATCAGATGCTGACTCTTGAGTTCTCCAGCAATGAATCCAGCATAATATTCAGCCAAATACTGTTAGAGTCAGAAAGTATCAACTCCTGTGGATTATATAGAATATATTCTCTGCATACAATTACAATAATTTTGTTTCCTAAATTCTTATTTGGCAATATTGAGTGATTGGAGGGAATAAGACCAGGCATGGTAATAATACTTAAATAATAAATTACTATGAAAAAAATATATGGAAATTTTTAGTCTATAGCATTACATACACGTATTTCTTAGGCAATATTTCTTTATACCTGAAAGCTACACTTGATATATTACATTCAGAAGTTTATACTGACAGGAAGTACAAAGTGAAAATGTTGAACTTTTTTGACTGAATTTCCGTGTCCGTACATTTATCATACTGGCAAGGAAATAAACTATTCTTAACACAGCTCCAGATGTGGCATCATTTTACAAAAATAAACACATTTAATTATAAATTGACCTACTCTACTGTATTAAAATGAAAACAAGATTTAGTAGTGCAATCAAACAAAAGCAGAGGGGAAATGAATGGTAAAGATTATCCAATACAAAAAACTAATGACTGTAAAAGAGATTATTTTCTTAGGTTGTTGTCTTCAATTATCAAAGCAGAAGTAACAGGATCAATCTAATCAAGGATAATAATCATTTTAAGTTTTGTAAAATACTTATTTGCATTAATATTCAGTTCTGCAGGTTTCCTTTATATGATGACCAAGGGTTTATAAGGACTTTGTAAGGAAGACTAAAGAAAAGATCAAGACAAAGGTTCATTAGAAGCCACTAAAATCTGTCCTGGAGAGAAAGACTGCCATTCACCACAGTAAACTATTCTAAACATAACCCAGCAGATCATCCTTCCTTTGGTTCACTTCTACTGTCACGGGAAGTAAAATGTTATTTGAAGTTTGTCTCTACCTGGCAGAAATTAAATGTTAATAATTTTTAATGACTCATTTTCCAGTTCATCTATTACTTGAATGCAAAAATACTACGCTAAGTAAAATCCTTCCAAACATTCATTGTTAATAAATCCACAGTATTCAAAATAGGGATTGAGAAGGCAAACATAATTTGCAATGTGTGGCAGTAAGTAGCTTACCTTCTCACGAACTCAGATTTTATGATTGTTTTTTGGGGTTTTTATGCCAAAAATTGCTTGCACTTTGGCAGTTTGCCGAAGGGAAAACAAAATCTAGTATCTTACGAAGTGCAACAACTGAAGAACAAGCAAGTGCATATTTGAATGAAACAATTATACAATGTCACTAAGCTGAGTTAACAATAAATAATCAATCCTCTTTAAAAGATGCATTACTGCTCTCTCATTTTTATTATGGAAAACACATTACATTTTGAACAACATTTTATTAATTACTTTTGTCCAAGCAAATTTTAATAATACAATTTAAAATGGAAAAATGACCTTGAACTTTGGGGTTTGTTTCCCCTCCACACACACTAGGAAGATTATGAAAAATTCACAACCTGACTTATCCTTATTGTCTCATCTTGCTGAAACAAAACTAACTGCCTGCTTTCACTCACAATAGCTGTCTAAAAGGAAAGCTGTTAAAGAAGAAAGCCTTCAACACATGATTTGACACTACATACCTCACATTGTGACTTGCATTGAACAGGCTTGCAGGCTCCACTGAACCTCCTTCATCCTAAGTGTAGAAATAGGGTCCCAGAAGAAAAGAAACAGATAGCAGTAGCCATACCCTCTCTTTCTAATGTACAGAATAAGCACTGCTTGGAAGCCAGAAGGGAACTTGAGCTTTGATCTTTTGCTGAAGAATCCTCTCTGAAACCTAGATTTATAACTATTTACAAACCAATAAAGTTGTCCCAACCTGTATTAGAGAAAGTAGTACTCTCTACTTTCTATGACAGTAGCATCTTCTGCATTTCTGGGATTTATATGGAGTGAGAAAATAGCAGGAAGCACAAATAAGTAAGTCCTTTGAGATCTATATCTGAACAACGGTTACACATCCACAGTAACTGAGCGATAGCATTCAGTTATTGTAAGAAAACTAGCAATGTGAAAAGTAGCCCCTAAAGATGACAGTGATTTCCACAGCTATCTATCTAAACACTTGACATTGTCTATGTTTTACTTGTTAGTGTATAATTAAAAGAGAGATTTTCCAACTAAACATAGCCAGTTGCATGGGGAGATTTTCTAAGGCAAAAGGGAAACTTTTATTGAAACCAACAGGCAGGTAAGCGCAGCCTCCACTTGTGCATTTGAAAGTATCACTCCAGTAAAGCCCCAATAAAAATAAATGTGAAATGCTTCTGAACATTGTTGTTCACTGCTGTGAAGAAGGGAAATGATATATTTCACTAACACTGCAAACACAACAATTCTCAAACTAACCTAAAGGAAGTCTGCTGCAGCAGAGTTGTCATAGGAAAAGTATAATGGCTCCTAAGTCCAGGCACTCTAATTGTTCTCCTCCAGGGCTGCAGGGCTTGCTTGGAAGAGCAGTGTGCCACCCTTCAATGAGGATGACCACTCCACCTGGTGAATAGCAGGGGGAGACTGCTGCGGGGCTGTGGGCTGCGACGCCTCTCGCTCACGAGAGTTGCCATCACTGTCTCCAGACTTTTGAGATGTTTTGGCTTTGTATGAATAGAGGTGAAGGAATAAAAGCCAAACAGAGGAAAACAGCACACAAGGAAGTCTTATTAAACAGCAAATTTCCTAGGCTGTCGTTTTATCAACTATGTCCTTAGTTAGACCCGAAGAAAGAACAACAAGATTTGAAACAAGCAATACATCACACATGGCATTATTCTGGTTATATTGAATCAGTTTTAGGTTTATTGGATGGGAGGCAGTAAAAAATTCCCTTCTAGATTGCCTCCTCAGGAGGTACGTACGTCAAGACCTATGAACAGACAAAGAAAGGAAAAGCATACCAATGGAGGAGAAACCAAGGTAATTTCAGCAAGCCAAGGACAAAGGGCAGGATGTCAAGCAAGATAAAAACTAAAATACATTTGTGCAAAAACTCTCTCTTGCCATATTAAGTAGTGATTACATCCTGGCAATGTTCACATGCAGAAACGAGACTGTTTATGGCAAAAAAACCGACACTGTCCCGTTCAAAAACAAGGCAAACTTGTAACGATCTGGCTAAAAGGAAGTTGTTTTGTTCTGGCTCATTTGAGAAGGGTAGCTGGCAGGAGACAAAACTGATGTCTCTCCAAATATTTGAATTCACAAAATATTTTTTTGGACTTGAAAGAACATACTTTCCAAATCCTGGAAAAAATGTCTTTTCCTCTAGATGAAAGGGGAAAAGCTTAGAATAGAATAATAGACCTGAAACATTCGGCTTTTCTGCCTAACAAGGGGATGTTTTCTAAAGTATTGCTAGGGTGTGAAACACAGTCTGGTGAGCGCTAGCATCACAAGCAAGTGGTTGAACCTGTGATCTTAGCCAAGCATCTTATAGCAAGTCCCAGAAAGTGGTATGATGGAATTCCAGAGCACAATACAAAAACTTTCAGCTTTTTCTATGTATTAAGTCTCACCCAATATCCAGACTTGTTTTATATCCCATTTAAAACCAGATAAAACAAAGAATACCTATCATTTATACCACCTCTACTCAGCTAAACTTTTGACTTTGCTACCTAACACCAAGAACGATATTGAAATAAGATGCATCACAAAAAGATTGTTGACACTGTTATGTGAAGCAACACCTTTTGCGCAAAAGTATAAAATATCATCAGCGATAACTACACAGTAATCACATTTGGTTTGTGTTGTTAATTAATTCCCATGATGTGGAAATAACAGCATGCATGCTCAGTGCTCATGCGCTAATTATTAGTTTCTTCCAAAAATACATTCATAGAATCATAGAATGCTTTGGGTTGGAAGGGACCTTTAGAGGTCATCTAGTCCAACCCCCCTGCAGTAAGCAGGGACATCTTTAACTAGATCGGGTTGCTCAGAGCCCCGTCCAACCTCACCTTGAATGTTTCTAGGGATGGGGCCTCCACTACCTCTCTGGGCAACCTGTTCCAGAGTTTAACCACCCTCATTGTAAAAAATTTCTTCCTTATATCTAGCCTAAATTTCCCCTCCTTTAGTTTAAACCCATTACCCCTTGTCCTGTCACAACAGGTCTTGCTAAAAAGACTGTCCCCATCTTTCCTATAGGCCCCCTTTAAGTACTGAAAGGCCGCAATAAGGTCTCCCCGCAGCCTTCTCTTCTCCAGGCTGAACAGCCCCAACTCTCTCAGCCTGTCCTCGTAGGAGAGGTGCTCCAGCCCTCGGATCACTTTTGTGGCCCTCTTCTGGACCCGCTCCAACAGCTCCATGTCCTTCTTGTGCTGAGGGCTCCAGAGCTGGACGCAGTGCTCCAGGTGGGGTCTCACCAGAGCCAAGTAGAGGGGCAGAATCACCTCCCTCGACCTGCTGGCCATGCTTCTTTTGATGCAGCCCAGGATACGGTTGGCCTTCTGGGCTGCAAGCGCACACTGCTGGCTCATGTCCAGCTTTTCATCCACCAGTACCCCCAAGTCCTTCTCTGCAGGGCTGCTCTCAATCCCCTCATCTCCCAGCCTGTATTGATATCGGGGGTTGCCCCGACCCAGGTGCAGGACCTTGCACTTGGCCTTGTTGAACCTCATGAGGTTTGCACAGGCCCACCTCTCCAGCCTGTCCAGGTCCCTCTGGATGACAGAGGGATATTTCAGATATTATTGATGCAAGCATTCAACCTTTATGTAACAAAGTAGGATCTTTCTCTGTAATAAATAGTATTAATTCACTGATAACCAAATTTGAATGAAGTACGACTCTGAAATAGGTAAGAAAGATAGAAGGTAAATATTACTTGTATTGGCCTCCAAGTTGAAGTACTTTTGAAACAGCCTTTTGAAAAAATTAAATACCATAAAAACCAGAAAGCAATTAGGAAAAAAAAAATCTATGACACTAAACAAGATTTATCTTTAGTAAATGAAAGTTATTTAACTGTATTAAATGAAATTACAAATATCTAATTCAACATTTTCGAGATATCTTTCATGAAAGGCCATGGTACAGATTTGGATAGCTTCAGTGTCCTCTTACCCCAATTTTGCACAAACACAACAGAATTATTCTCTGTTATTTTAGTAAGAAATAAAAATCATATGTATTTCAGGATAATTAACAGAGTCTGGAAAAGGATCCAAATTATTATGTGCTTTGTCTTCCATATAATTTATGTATTTTAAAAATCATACTATAATTTTCTCCCCCCACTGTAAAATAAACATGAAATGCCTTCATCTGACATTCAGCATAAGTGAAACCCTTCAGATATGAATCAATGCTGTTGAGACTTTCCTCTTCATTTCAGTAGGTGATGACAAGTCAGACAAAAAGCAATTGCAGTAAGTTGCACACATGCTGGAATTGCAACCAAGCTCAGTTTTATTGTACTTCAGGGCCTGCAGCGTTTACACCATACCACCAATTTTCTGTTACTATAATATCATTATCAAAATTCAAAACACAACATTGAGGTTCTTCAGACATGAACACTACTCAACCTAAACAGTAATACTTTGCAGTAACCTATGCATTTTTATAACAAACCTAAGCAGTAGAAACAATGAAATCTTGAGGTAACTTCTTTATTCTTCAAAAGACAAAGATACTTCTCTCTTGGATGAGACCAACAAATCCAAAAAGAACAAGCTGAGCCAAATGAAAAACTGGCAAGGAAGCTTAAAGGACATAAGTTTAGCAGAGGTGAAGAATGCTTATTCTCAATTTGACAGTATATGCACAGGTGCATGGGCACACACATACACACACACAAAAGATCTTTTCTTTATTAGGCTCATGCTTTTTTCTCCAGCTTCAAACAGGGCACCTCGCTAACAAGTGACAAGCCATCACATCAAGATACAATGTCTCTGGCCTGCCCAACCAAATATTGCATGCACTCTGAATTGCCAGAAAATGGTTTCTGCAATATGAAAGTCTATCTGAAATTGCTAGTTGAAAATTCTATCTCACGCTCAGTGAGCAGACAAAAAATACTGAACATGCTGGAAAATGAGCACATTCAGCTGTATCTTCCCTGCATTATTTTACATAAATATTGGATTTGTGGTTTTGACAGGGCTTATTTGTGTTTTTTTGACAAAAAAAAGTCATTAAGTTGAGGGAAGCATGGGAGACATGGAGATGGACAAAACCATACATTTGCTCTTATAAACCAGAATCCACTATTTGAATGCAAAGCATTAGCCAGAAGGAGACATCAGATTCTCATGGGTTTATTTCATACTATAGCATCTTCCAAACTTTATCCAATTCCTTGCTAGGCAAGTTTTTACAGCTCAATAATGAGAAACAGCCTGTCTACTTGGCCCAAGATGAGTGCCAGTCAGGTGCTCAGAGCACTATGAACAGAGCTACAAGAACCTAAATATTCATATAGGCGTGAATGCCGATTAGTTGGCAACACACTTTCAGAAGTATTTTTGTCCAACTTAGATAATTAACCAGTCATCTAAATGCCCTCTAAGGAATTTCTGAATTCACACAAGACATCTATCCATGTATAGCTGGAGGCCCCTAAGTGTCTTTAAATAGCCCGACCTTCCACCTTAAAGTTCACCTTTGTTTGTAAAGCATTTGTGAAATTCCATGATTGCTCTTTCAGAAATGTACTTAGCAAAAATGCTCCATTTACAGGGAAAAATACAAACCAACCTAATTACTGGAGCTAGAAAATCAAACTAGAATCTAACATCCGAGCTCTAGCTTCTCCAACTTGCATATACTAATCAAAGTTCTACAAATTCTTGCCCTCCCTCACCCCCCAGTGATAACTGTATAACTCTACTGTCCACAAAAGCTTGCCCTTGTGATGCTGGGAATAGCAACCTTGATATCAGTGAAGTTAACTAATTACAATTCATCTTGCTGGCCAAAACCAACATAACTCTGACATAACCGCTCCACAATCTACAAAGTAGATTTGAAAAGACAAGTCCATTTTTCTGGGAGTAAGGATCTACACAAGTTCTGTGACATAGTCAGACTCAAAACTCTGAGAAGTTCATAAAAGCAGTACATAGGAAAAGCTACTCAGTAAAAAAAAAAACACAGGGTGTAACATTAAAATTTAGGAAGACTTCAGAACATGAATAGGTCTATCTAATAGATCAATTATTACAGTTATCGCTCACAAATATTTCCCACTGATTTTAGCATACATATCATTAGCCCTAACAAAAAGCCTGGATCTCATGAAGATTTCTCTTCTTTTCTTAATTCTCAAGGCATAATCCTCCCAGCAATGAGCTATTCAACAAAACAATTCTCTGTCCCTTTAAAAAGATACCAGTCAGGAAGTTAGATATTGCATCAGGCAGCTACTAAACCAGACCACCCTCCTAGCCACCACATTAGATACCAGTCCTTTGGAAGTTGCTACTAAAATGCTAAAACCCAGGTCTGCAAAAAATTGGTTCCAGCAGACAGGAATGGAAACATCTGACTTAGTCTTGCTGTGGTGCACAGAACCAAGATTTTTCCTGTCATCTCACCCGAGTCCATGCTGCGTTGGCAGACAATGGGACTATTCTGAGAATGACCCTATTAAGCTGTGCAATTATAGCAAACTGCCAACTGAAAAACGGATTTGTTTATGCGTAAGTCTAAACATTGTTTATCAATCAGATGGGAAGTGTCCTCCAGATAAATTTCCTCTCTAATTCCATGTACTAGGTTTTTCTCTTTCCAGACGACTTTCCAAAAGCTCCAGTTAATGTGATCAAAATGTGGCACTTCATTTTTCCTGTTCTTAAACTCTGTCCTGTTTTGTGAAGCAGCTAACACAGTCAGCTTACAGTACTAGCTTCAGCTCTGGCTTTGCTTTCTTCACATGTCCAAGACAAAACCCAAGTAAGCTGCTTTTTCAGCTTGGATTAAACACATCACTGTGCTACTACAAAAGGCATCAGCTCTGAGATGTTTTATTATGTTTCTTTATACAATTTCAGTAACAGTTCAATTCTCGATGGTTTCATCCATCAGCTGTCCTCTCCACCTCTGTGTGTTTCTTTCTATGTTGCTCACAAGAAATGAGCTCACAAGGCTTCAGCGCACCAGATCAACTGTCTTTGTTCATTTAAGGCCTTACTAAAATAAACAATTTTTTCATGGCATTCAGTAAGGTTAATTCCTAGACATACACTCCACCCTTGTAGTAAAGAAAAAAGCAGATATTTGAAAACTTATTTCATTTAAGAAATTCAACCTAAGTTAATTCTTTTCTATAAGTCTCCCTAAAGATTTGTCTTTTTTAGACTTTCATCTCTACAGGTCAAAGATACTTTGGTAGCTGGATGTCAGCCAGGCACACCAACAAGCACTGTGGACATCTCATTAAAGAATCAACAAGTACGCTGTTCCTTTTCAGAAATGAACTGGCTGGTTTCATACAAGATAGTCTTTAACCTAAAGACACGAAGCATTAGGATATAGGCAGGAGACACTAAGGTCATCTCAGAGAAAGTACCACTTCAACAAGTAATAGGCCAAGCCAAAGGAGCTGAATCAGAGATAAGGAAAGAGATTTAATAGTTTAATTTTAATTAAACAATTGCATTAAAATGTCGCTATTACACCTTGGAAAATACTCAGTGGAACAGGACTGATAATAAAAGGACAGATTTTTGAAGAAAGTTCTCTGCTGAGATGTGATCCCTGCCACTCATCTCTGCTTTTGAAGTTTCAATTCTGATGTATAATTAACCAAGCAAAAGCCCATAGTAAATACAAAATTTGAGTCAATGGCACATGTGAGATGAAATGTGTAAATACAAACACAAGGGGAAACCAGTAAAGAATACCGCAATTAGGCTGTACTTCTTTTCTTTGACTTGGACAGTCTTGGCACTAAGTGAAGCTATTTATCATTACCACTGTCATACTAGACTATCCTGATACTCAGATAAAGTAATAGCTTCCCTGTATTTAACCCAAACCCTTTGCTGAATTCATGAAAGGAAGCCCTTAAAAAAAACCAACCCCCCCCAAACAAAAAACCACACAAAAAACCCCACCAAAAAAACCAAAACACCTGACGCAGATAAGTCTTTCTGAGAAGGAAAGTATTTCCATTGAAAACATCCAAACAAAACCCAAGTACCAAACCTATTCCTGTCTGAAACTTACTCATTTTTTCTCCTTATTGCAAAAAATGGTTACCTTTTCCTTCTAAAGACAGTAAGGTAATCGTTGCAACTGAACTAGATCTTATGACATGAACAACTGCATGCAAATGTGAATTTAGCAGTGGACTTCCCTCACCTTGGAGGAAACAGGTTAGGAATACTCGTGTACTTTTTCCATTTTGTTTCTTGTGCACTAACTGAAAGCTTCAGAAGACTCAGAATGACTTGTTTAGGAGTAACACCCTCTCAGCTAGAAAATATTGCATGTAGGAAAGCAATCAGCATACAACTAGCTGCAGATACATTTCAAAATATAAAATATTATGCCGGGGGAATATATGTACACTCACAGACAAAACCATTAAAACTCCTCAAAAATAGAAGAAAAAATGACTCATAAAGGAGCATTTTAAACTAAACTACATAAAATGGTGATTAAAAAGAAACTAGGCAACCACACTAAACTAGCTATACTTAATATTCAGAGATGAATAGGAACAACCTGCTCAAATTTTACCTGTGTATAACAATTTTCTTTGAAGTTTTAATGTCTAGAATATATATATGTTGGATTGTATCCATTTTAGTAAAACCTCTCCTATCAGAGAGCCTATTAACTTTACCTATTAACTTAGTTAATTGATTAACTAAGACTCAGGTGCATCTGCAATATAGTAGGATATAATTGTGAAACATTCATGGTAAATTTAAAGTCTGGTAAGAAAGAATAAATAATTGTTTTGATTAATGGATCATTTTCTTTTTACAAACACACAGAAAACTAAAAGCACCTGGAATCTGCAGGATGTCTCTGTACACAAGACGTTCTTAGTATAAGTTCCATCAATGCAAAAAGAATTTATCTTGTACTTTATTTGACTAAACTTTCTGACTGAGGTGACCAGGTTATTCAGTTATCCAGACTTCCATTAGCATGAAACAAAAGAAATGCATGGCCCCTGAAATCTCTTTGTTTTTTTAACAGATGGACACCAAATAGTGACTGGACATATATAGTAGATTAGTATACAGAAAGCAGAAACAAATGCTTCAACTATTATCTCAAGTGTATACACAAAAAAATTGCTGGATTTATTTAGTTGACAACATGCATCATAAGCATTTGAGAGTTACTCAACAAAATAGGCACATAAGTACTATGACAGTGCCACAGAAATTCCTCTTTTTTCATTATGAAATGTCTCTATTTTAAAAAATTTGTAAAATACCTTGGGTATTTGGGGTCCTTGTTTAAAGTATGCTATTAGAAGACAAAGAAAAAATATCAACCTTGTCAAAAGCAGCAGAAGAAAAATAAGAAAAAAAAATTAGGCTTAAGCTTCAAGGAAGAAATCCGTAAGTGAATAAAAACAGAGATTTACAATGGAATTTGAGCTGCAATTTTAACTACAGTTTTCACAGTCAGGAACAGGGACAATCATAGACATTACCCATGCACACAAAAGATAAAAGCAGAAAAAAGTATGTTTGGTACATCACAGCTGTCTTCCATTACCTGTAATTATCCATGTTCAGACCACGCTAGGAACAAAGATACACAAGGAACAATAGTTAACTGCATGTTATAAGGCAACAGTGTAGTATTCTTTACAGTACGTGACGTTCACTTGCAATGAAAAACACCAAACATCCTACTTGCAGGTACAAGGTTTTGCTTTACACTGTCAATGTGTTAATTAAATGCAAGTTAAATTGGGTAATTTTTTAAAAAAATCTATTATTTTTGAAATATGTTCCTTGCTAAATTTTATTCAAAGATGTATCCTTACAATCATGTACTTCATAACAACAAAAGATAAGTACAGATGTTCTGAATTAATGAGGCTACTCCTTAGTTCCAAGACAAAGTATATAAACTTTCTAATATATTTATTAAGATATGTCTTAGAAAGTTACAGTTTTGCCCCCCATACTCCAACTGAAAAGCTGCTTCAAAACCTCACATTTCTTAAAATTAAACCCCCTTTTAAAATTTCTGGTCAGGTTTTATTTAAGATCATTTTCTATTCATTTGTTCTTGGGTAAAAGCTGGTCTTTTCACAGTAAGGAAATACCTTCCTCTTCTACACCATTCATACAAGTACAGATTTTTTAGCTCTCAATTTCACTAAGTCAAGTAAAGCTGCTCTTACAGTCTCTTCTTACAAGCCTGATTCACCATTCTTCCAGTCATTCTTGTAGCTCTCCTTAGCATCACTTCTAGTCTCAATTCACGTCTCTGGAACATGTGAGATAACAGTTGTATACAGTATTTCAGATGAGGTCTCACTTAGTCTTTCTACCATGGCACAAATGCTTCCTTATCTACTTAACAATAACATTTTTAAGCTGAACCTCACCAGATGACCTGGTACCCTCATAAACCTTCTCTTTTTCAGTCACTTTTGCTTCATAAGATCAGTGCTTATATTTGACAATTCTGTTATTCACCTTAAACGCAGGACTTCCTGTTCATCATTCTAGTACAGGGCTATGAGCTTCAGCAGATACTGAATTTAAAATTATTTTACTCTCTTTGCTGGGTGAAGTCCTAGTACTAAAATCTGTAGACTCATGCTGTCACACAAGACCGAAGGTGACAATTTTTTAAAGTTAAAATTAGAAAAAAAAGGTCATTTAATGGCAGACTAACATGTCTTTTCCTTAAAATATACTATCATTAAAAGGGTGAGGGAGTAAAGTATGATCAAACATTCACCTGTTAAATTAAAAAAACTCCACCACTCCAAACAATTTCCAAAACTGAAAACAAATGCCCTAACACACACTTCCCCTCCCACTTCTCTTCTATATTGTTTGATAGTCCCACTACCATATTCATTATTGAAACAAAATCTCGAAGGCAAAGATTATGGGCACTCAGACATTTGCAATGCTGAGTTAATGTCTTTTCCCTAACACCAAAATGCAGCAGTTTTCATCAGACACTACCAATAGGGTAAAAACATACTCAGAGCAGGATGCCAAAAAGCCAACATGCTAAATAAAAAATTTTAAAGTCAGCATGTTCAGCAGAAAGTTCCCTGTCATTAGGTAACAGAAATGCTGAGGAAAACAATCTTAAACCCTACCACTAAAGCAGGCACCTTGGATTCTCCGTTTGTAAGGGAGATCCTAGCCAGTAGCTTACAAAGACGCAAATTCATAATAATGGATCATTACCATAAACCACACACTAATTGAAAGACAGACTGGTCTTTTGGGGTTTGCTTCACTCTCAAGAACATAAAACTCACATTTTTCATGCTCTCGCTGCTGTAGAGCAGAGGAAGATTTGTATGTAACATCACCTCTTTACAAGATACAATCCCAAGACATGTGGTGTTTTCCATAAAATTCTGACCTACTTAGTGGTTTCAAACTTGGCCTTTCCAGTTGTTGAATTATGTCCCAACTTCTGCTGTTGTAATTCAAACATTTTCAATGTCAAGAATACTGAAAGAATTACAGAAATTGTGTCCAGGATAACTACTACTTCTCACATTTGAAGTAAATTTTAAACTTTTTCCACCAGAAACAAAGCGATATTTCTGCTGATGCTGTACACTTTTCAAACTCTGCTTTTTAAAACCAGCTTCTTTGTAGCTTTCCTTGCTATTGTATAAGGTTGAAAAGACTCTTCTCTTCTTGCTAGTTTACACAGTTTTGAGCAAAAGCCAATATGGTTTCCTTTCTGTGTAGATGATTTTATAATTTAGACATCTAATTTTACTTTGAACTTTCAATTTTCCTGTAATATCTTTCAGTATTGGAGCAAAAAGGATACAACACTAAGCAAAAGTATTTAATCACAGTCCTCTTCTCACTTCGTTTGCCTTCAAAAAATCTTTAAACATTAAATTACTCATAAAACTATTGCATTAAACTATCAGACTCAATTAAAAGTATCTTCCCTCTTCTCATTTTCTTCAATTTGAATGTTCTCCTTCCTTCACAAAGGAGAAACGGCCCAACAAAAAGTGTTATTCTTACATGTCTGATTTATTTTATTCACCTTTTCAAGACAACTGAGGTAACTGTGACTTTCAGAAGGATTTATTGTTTCGTTTGCACTATTATCTCCCTCTGGAGAGATCAGGTTTTGCTGTCTCTCTTCTGCCAAAAGAGAAATAGATGGGCTAGCTAAACTGTTAGACCTTATTTCTGCATTGTCCGTACTCCTTTGTCCATCGACTGAAGCTCTGTCTACAGCAGTATGCCTGCGCCAGGTCTCCCTCTTTTCCCACGCTACTGTATAAACATTTCAATACCACTGGGATCACTAAACAATTGCTTGAAAAGTTCATCAGTTTCAAGGTTCCTTTCATGCTTACATCCATCCCTGATAGTTCATTATTTAGATTAAAAACTGAGACACCTACATAGCAGAAGGCTTGCCAACAAGCTTCTGAATCAGCAAAATCTGATCTCTAACACAATGAAGAGATCTTCCTCTTGCCCAGTGTGACTACCTCCTAAATGAATTAATTCACCTTTGTGCAATGCACCTGGCATACAAAACAAGCATTTGTCTCCTCAATGAGTGGTTCTTTGACTGTGGCATAGTCCCATGATCTTTTCTGTGGCACAGATTTTGCTACTTTGTCACTTATGCTGTTTGAAAACACTCGCCTGTCTCCTGGAAGTGAGTTAAGAAAATCTTAGCAGTTCCATTCATCAACTCACTATACCAAGAACTCCTTTTTAAAAAAATAGTTTCCCCTGGAATATTTTTAGTACTTGTATATTACACAAGAAGAATATTCTGGAGGGATATTAAATGGTCCTACTGTGAAAGAGAGTGCTACATTATATACCTGCTTGAGTGGTTGCCGTGGTTTAACCCCGGTCAGCAACTAAGCACCACACAGCCGCTCACTCACCCTCCCCCCCACAGTGGGATGGGGGAGAAAATTGGAAAAAAAAGTAAAACCCATGGGTTGAGATGAAGGCAGTTTAATAGGACAGCAGAGGAAGATAAAGTAATAATAATGATGATAAAAGAATATACAAAATAAGTGATGCACAATACAATTGTTCACCACCCACTGATCGATGCCCAGCCAGTCCCCGAGCAGCCATCTCTGCCCCCCGGCCAACTCCCCCCAGTTTATATACTGATCATGATGTCATATAGTATGGAATACCCGTTTGGTCAGTTTGAGTCAGCTGTCCTGGCTGTGCCCCCTCCCAGCTTCTTGTGTACCTGGGAGAGCATGGGAAGCTCAAAAAGTCCTTGACTAGTGTCAGCACTACTTAGCAACAACTAAACCATCAGTGTGTTATCAGCATTATTCTCATCCTAAATCCAAAACACAGCACTATGCCAGCTACTAGGAAGAAAATTAACCTATCCCAGCTGAAACCAGGATAGTGGTACTCGATATCAGCATGAATTGTCATTCAGTATCAGCCTAAGGAGAACACTTGCATCTGTGTTTTAATACGTACTGCCCCAAATCTCTTTGTAACTCAATCTGGACTCTGACTCATCTTTTCCTTCTTTCACCTCCCTTCTTGACAGCTGGAAGGAACAGAGTGTGGGACGTGTCCTGTCTCCCACTCCAGCATGCCCCTGCCATGGCACGAATACAAGTAGCACTGTCACTGTGGGCATGCTTTATATGCAGCATGTGCCGTGAAAGGGCACCCTCAGATAATCACTCTGTTTTCTCAATGTGGAGAACTAAGAGAGTAACAAAGCTGGACTAATGCGCAGGGCAAACAGCAAAGGCCCTGCTGCCAACAGAGCTGCAGGGCCATTTTTACCCCACCAAAAGTTCATTGTTTCTCACATCTTGGCAGATGATCACAATTGCAAACCAGAGTTGTTCTTTCAAAAGCTTATTTATTTCAGTTTTGTGAAAATGTGTTCTTGCTTTTGCTACTGTAATCACTGCACAAGACTTATGAAAATAAGATTTATGCAAATGATATTAATGTCTCAAAATCCACACCTTTAGCTGGGAGAAAAGTCATATGGGGCCATGATAACAATTTTCAAATACGCAAAGGTTGCTACAAAGAAAGAGAACAATTCTCAGTGTCCCCAGTGGACTGGACAAGGAGTAACGCATTTAAATTACAGCAAGGATAATTCCGGTTAGATGTTAGGGAATGAGATAATGAAACAGTAGAATGGATTACACTCAGGAAATAGTGGAGTCTCCAACACTGCAGATCTTTAAAAACAGATTAGACAGATGTTTACCAGGATTGATACTGGAGGCTGATTCAGGAGATCTGCTTTGCAATTCTTCCTGAACAGTAGTGGAGAACGTGTCCTGTTGGCACTCTCTCCCAGGCTTACCTTTCAGCTAGCTGAAAAACACGGCACTGATACACACATTCACAATGAATGTGTATCTTTCAAACACTGTCCATTCTCATTTTCTTAGGAGACAAGAGAATTTGAAGCATGAGTTTTGTGCAAGGCTTGCTGCCTACAGTACAAGAGAAAAACTGTAGTAAGTATGCAGCAAGCTAACAAAAGCCAGGCCATGCCAACAGTTATCAAATGACAATTACAACTTTGTTTATAAAAGCAGTCACAATAGCCATGTGTTAACTATCCATGTTAAACAAGGTATTCCACACCTCTGCTTCAGGGGCACATAAACCACCAACACTTTCTTAGGCATTTTAGAAAAATATATGGAATGACAGAGTTTATACGTTTAACAAAAATAGCTTCCTTCAACTTCCTGTACTTTTTTTTTAATACCCGTGACACTAAACAGATCAAAGTAAATGCAAAATGTCCTAATAAACTTTGTGTAAGGAGAGTATAGAGTCACTTCTTAAAAGAATTGAGAGTTCTCAACAGAAAACAAATGTTAAGCCTTTTTCTTCTCCTACTGGAGAGCCAGTAACTTGGAAACAAAATCCAATATTCTCAAACGTGGCACAGCACACATAGTTAAGACCTGAAATTTGAATTTCATTACATGTAATTTATCATCTTTCAGATGGAAGCCATCAACTACCATCTTCTAGTAACACATGGGGAGCCTGTCTCCTCAAGAGGGCACAGAAGGAATCACTGAGTTCCTTCCGTGCATAGCACATTTCAAATATAGAACAATATTTCTTAGACACTCACCCCTTTCCACTAAAATGTTTAATACCTGTATCAACGATCTGGACAAGGGGATCGAGTGCACCCTCAGTAAGTTTGCAGACAACACCAAGTTGGGCAGGAGTGTTGGTCTGCTTGAGAGTAGGAAGGATCTACAGAGGGATCTGGACAGGCTGGACCAATGGGCCAAGGCCAACTGTATGAGGTTCAACAAGGCTGAGTGTCAGGTCCTGCACGTGGGTCACAACAACCCCATGCACCGCTACAGGCTTGGGACAGAGTGGCTGGAAAGCTGCCCAGCAGAAAAGGACCTGGGGGTGTTGCTCGACAGCCAGCTGAATATGAGCCAGCAGTGTGACCAGGTGGCCAAGAAGGCCAATAGCATCCTGGCTTGTATCAGAAATAGCGTGACCAGCAGGACTAGAGAAGTGATTGTCGCCCTGTACTCAGCACTGGTGAGGCCGCACTTTGAATACCATGTTCAGTTTTTTCACTATAAGAAAGACATTGAGGTGCTGGAGCATGTCCAAAGCAGGGCAACGAAGCTGGTGAAGGCTCTAGAGAACAAGTCTTATGAGGAGTGGCTGAGGGATCTGGGGTTGTTTAGCCTGGAGAAAAGGAGGCACAGGGGAGACCTTATCGCTCTCTACAACTACCTGAAAGGAGGTTGTAATGAGGTGGATATCAGTCTCTTCTCCCAAGTAACAAGCGATAGGACAAGAGGAAATGGCCTCAAGTTGCACCAGGGGAGGTTTAGATGGGATATTAGGAAAAATTTCTTCACGGAAAGGGTTGTCAAGCATTGGAACAGGCTGCCCAGGGAAGTGGTTGAGTCCCCAGCCCTGGAGGTATTTAAAAGACGTGTAGATGTGGTGTTTAGAGACATGGTTTAGTGGTGGACTTGGCAGTGTTAGGTCAACGGTTGGACTCGATGATCTTAAGGGTCTTTTCCAACCTAAATGATTCTATGGTTCTAAAAAATATTGTTATCATTGCAAAGAATTTAAAGGCACCCACAAACACTCTATCTGTGAATCTGGTCATTTAAATAGCAATTTATTTATTTTCAATATATGCTAATTCACCCATTAGTTCTCAGGCACTGAGATGATGCAGGTAACATTTTCTCATTGTTATTATTTTAGTTCTACACAGAGTTTAAAAAGTTTAGCACATCATTATATTACACATTCTCATGAGGTCCCTTCCCAGCCTTCAACTTTTTGCTATTTTTAGCACCGTACCTAAACTTTTTTGGGGAAGGAGAGGGGAAAAAAAAAAAAAAGAAGATAGAATGGTGTCCACACACCTTTTTCCTGTCCCCTACACTGTGACTGTTCTTTCTGCCTCACTGTTATGTGAGATGGGTCTCATCTTTCTTATCCAGAATAGGAAATCTATTCCTGTTACTCTTTTTCTCCACCTGCATCATTACTCCTATCTTCATCTAGAATCTTCACTCTCTACTGTTAAAAAAATACTAGAACTTACATCATTCTCTCAAATTCTGTTAGCACTGGATTCACAACATTTTGTTGTAACCATTATTTCTTGACTTTTTTTTACTTCTCCTTATCTTCTGGTTTTGCAGTCTGGATGTTACTTGCACGTCTTTTTTTTTTTTTTCCCCCCTTTCATTTGTTCCTTTGAAGTTCTTATGAGAATCTCTTCAACATTTCAAATATGTCCAGTAAGAAAACACAGTAAATCAGGGTTTTATCAAAACAACGTGGAAAAATCCCATTTCATTTACTGAAAGTCCACCTTGGACAATTTAAAAGCTGCAATTTGATTCCAATTGCACCATATAAATGCCAGACAGAATGAGAAACTGTCACTGTAATTGGCAAGTTCAATATAAGACTTAAACACAGCGAGTCTCAGCTTTTACGATGGCTCATTTATGTGTTATTTCTTGGTTCCATGGGTGATGCAAAAGAAAATGCAAAACACTGTCAATCATTGGAGTCATTTTTAAAGCAAATATGCAATTTTTCTCATATATAATATTGGGGATATTTATGTGATAGATCAAAAAAAAATTGTCTGCAAACGACTTCCCAATACAAGTACCTTACAATAATGCATCTCCTCTGACATCTACATTATATAATCCCTTTGCCCAAAATGCTTAAATCATTCTATAGAAAATGAACCTACTATATATTTTAAACTTGAAAATTCAGTCTGTCTTTGTCAGCATTTATTATTCAAAACAAAAGTAAAGCATAGCTCCTTTATAATATACTATTGGATATAACATTGGAATGAGTGCAATAATGCAAACTTTACTGAATTTTACTTTTTGGGGTCAAGGACCAAGATAATGAAAAAACTTGTTTCCTTGTCACAAATACCACTAGTGTGGTGCAATGCATTTACTTATTTATTGCATGCTATAAAGTGATTTGGTAAGAATTTCATTGTGTATTTAGGTTCAATTTCACATTTGCTTCTACCCAGTGGTCTGGCCCAAATACAAGTTTAAGAAATATGCAAGCAAAACCTACATAGCATGTTTGATCTTATAAAAATTCATGAATATTGTTACCACATGCTTTCTTCACACACAAAAAGGAATCTAAATACCATCTGTGCAAGATAGACTAATTAGGGGATTAGGACCACAGAAGTTCTGCTCGCTTACGTGTTCAAGCGCCTGCTCCCTTGGCCACTTAAGAAAAAAATAAGTGAAGAGAAAAGGGACAGCAGCACCCTCCTGGATCCAGTGTAGACAGGAGTTAACTACCCTCACAGAATTTAGTTGTCCAACTCTACCCATGGGAGTTTGCATTTTTTTCCCTTGATGTATAATGCCTGGCCCAGCACAAGGCTTGTTAATAAACTTGGCACCAGATGAATCACATTTTAATAAGTTCAAACGATATTCCGCAACCGACTGGTATTTAATGGCTGCAGCATACTACAGGGACCAATTTTTCAGGATTTGGCACCAACAATAGAAAACTAAATGATAAAAGCACATAAGTAGCTCTTAAACAAAATAAATTAAGTATAAACATAAGTAAAGGCTATACTGAATATATAAAAAGAGTCTGACTATGCACAAAACCAAAGATCCATTTGGAACCACCTAATTTTAGTAACAGAAGTGATAAATGTACAAAACAATCTTGTATTAAAACAGTGTCACTAACATGTTTCACCATCAATTTGAAACTGTTTCTGTTTGCCACGTCACTTTTCTTAATCACAGGATAATTTATGAATGCTAGTAACAACACGCAACCAAAACCCTTAACGGAAAATCAGATTTTTGTATTTTGAACACAAATTCTGACAAGTTTCAACAGCTTACACCATATTCAACAATTTGACAGAAATTTGTAGAGCTAAGCAATGAACTCGCTCAGAAATATGTATTCAAAACATTTTTTTTCTTTTTGGCTCACCGAATGCTCACAAGCAGATCAGTTCTATTTGTTTAACATATTTAATAAATTTATTTTTGCATTTTATATTTTTACCATTTCTGTAGTGGCTGCTGATAGTTCACTTTGAAGAAAAATCAAAATGTGAGACTGGTCATGAATCACAATTATGCAACTAGCCTGCTTCTTGACTGAATAAATGTGTATATCTTAGCTATCACCAACTTAAAAATTTGTACTCTGAAAACATTTTCCAGTTTGAAGCTAAGTCAGAATACCTTTGTGGGAGTAGTCTGTATTTCCAGACTGCGGAAATATTAAGTGTACTACCCATTGCTATCCCAATCTTATAGTTAAGAGAATGCCATACAGAAATTCGAAGTAATATACCGAAGATAACTGAGCAGGAAGGGAATGTCAGGTCTCCAGGACCTTGCAGTAGCATTCCCAAGACCAGATCATTGTGGTGCCCAGGTAAAGCGCAAGTACCTTTTCAAAGCACTGTTTAGTAATAAAGATGATAATTGTTTTGCAGTAATTCAGCTGGAGAAGGAAATGATTGAAGTCAGTAAATGTTGAGGTATCCAAAACTATTATCTCACTGAACCTAATTTTGATTTTCAATGTTATCCCTTGTTTAGTCGAGCACTGCTGTGGAGGACCAAAGATTGATTACAGTGAATAATGTTTTAAAGCAATTTGGTAAGATACAGCTGGCTATCCAAAAGAAAAGCAAGTTCCCAACATAATTTATTTAATTACTTGAGCTAGATTTTAAAGTAGCTCTGAAAAATCAGGGTTCTATTAACTTTCCTGAAAAGATTTGTTTTGATTAAAATTTCAGTAAATTCACTAAAACTAAAACTATGACTTCAATCAAGTAAATATTCAGTAACTGGCCAAGCCAGAATGGACAGGCTTCTCCCAGCATAATGATCTTCGGTCTTCCAGCTGAGCTACATAAATACTGGAGAAACAGAAGACAACAAATACCATATCCATGTTCCACAATGTGCATAGTTGACTCAAAGTGT
>VYZW01046024.1:4445-18884 GCA_013401315.1 Balaeniceps rex
CACGTGGGGGAGACTCTTTAACAACTAACCACAGAACAATTAATTTATAAAGGAAGTATTGTAAAAATTGTAGAAGGCATATCTGATTTAACAGAGAAACATCCAAACTTTTAATGATCAGATCTTTAGCAAGCTAATCAGTTCTACAAAGTTAAAAAAAAAAAATGCATTGTTTGGAGGTTTTCAAATAGTTTTGTTGCTGATAGCTAGTTTCATCAAACATTGTGATATACTGCTTTGCATTTGGATTTTTTGTCATCAGAAAAATCTTAACATTTATTATGGTTATACTTTCTTTTTAATAGTATGCTTTCTATAATTAAATAAATTATATGTGCTACCAATTAAAGAGAATTCCATTCATACTTAACATATTATAGTTGAATAGGAGTTAGCGTAAGTAACTGAATAGCAGCAAAATTTTTTTTCCAGAATAAACGTATTGTGCAATTTTAATAGAAAAAGTTAACATTATTGGTAACGTTGAAGAACCTGCTCCTCTAAAAAGCATTAAACCGTTTCTCCATGCTTCACAGGAACATGGTGAGACTTCTAAAGCAGATAGAAAGCATCAAACAAAAAGTGGCAGAAACATGTGAATTACTGTTAGCAGAGCTTTTTTTGTTTGTAGCTCCCTTCCCCTTCACTGCTTCTGTTATTGTTTTCTGGTTTCCTCATCAGAATGAAACTATGGATCACAAGAAGAAATTTTCCTTCACCAGCAACATCTCATGACTTTGTAGTGTTTTGTTTGTTTGTTTATTCACTTGCGTAGAGTCTTCCTGATGGAAATCAAGTCCAGGCTTTTCCTCCTAGGCAAGGTAGCTCTGCAGTGCATTTTTTAGTGTCTTTGTTATGCAAGAAATGTGGGCTTGAGAAGAGCTGCCATTGGGCTGATTGAATTGTCTGGGAGAGAGTTAAAATGTGCCCTGAGCTGATTAGGCCAGCCAGTGTCAATGACAGAGTAAGAGCAAAAGATTTAGCATCAGAGAAATTGCAAGGTTTATCTGGGAGAAGTGGAGCGCTCAGCACTATCTGCTTTTAAGCAACAAATATTTTGCTTGAGCACTGCTGAGCACATCATACATTTACTGTTGTACTATGCTGGAGCATGCACATGTATTTTTCATGCTGCACGCTCTGACTGACTTGCAATGTTTGTAATAACCTGAATTTTCTGGCTAGATTGAAACAAAACCACAAGACTGAAAACTAGACAGCCCAGCAAAAGAATAGCTCGTGGAGCAGTCCTGGAATAGGTTCTGTCCACAGAGGTCACCAGTCTCAAAGGACACAAACTCAGAGCATCCCTTGGGCAGGACATAGTAAGAAACCCTATGACAGTAAGGAAAACCATATTTATACCATAATCCAATAATATCTCCGAGAAATGCCCCTGAGTCTGCAGAGTTCACTCAAAACTTTAATGTTAAGCAGAAAGCAGACACAACAGGGAGTTTTCTCACTGTTTAACTTTAGGTTCCTAGAGTCATGGGGGAAGGTTACACTCTTTATCTACGTGCTCTGAATCATGTTCTGGAGGACAGTACCGTTGCTTCTAGAGGGATCATGGATTATCTTCTTGGGCATTTTGCTAGGATGGCAATTTTTAATGGAATCAGTATCCACGAAATGGATGTCAACAACTCACCTCAGAAACGCTTGCTTTTTTATACATCCAGTAGTCAAGACAGCCACAGGCTTTTCACCTCTGTACCATTCCAGAGGCACCAGAGAAGGCTGCCTTTGAAGATCCAGCACCCAGCAACAGTGGGACAATACACTCAATCACATAAAATTCAACAGTGGGACAATGACACAGCCACCCTTAGGGCTCCTGCCCTGCTGGTCTCTCTTCTCTCAGTCACCTCCTTCCCCAGAGCCAATTTGAGGCTTTTTACACATGGAGGCAAAAGCAAATTTCAGGTCCTCAGGATTGCTCAAGAAGGTTACTGAAGTTACCAGCCAAGGGGCAAGACTGCTGAGAGTGCTAGTTGCGCAGTCCACTACCACAATCTGATGCCAAATACCAGTAAACAACAGCGGGATGATTACTTACAGTCACTACGAGCATTCACTAGAAGTCTGGGTGTGGTCAGTGACCAGAATCACTTATGATACTGTGGGCAAGCAAGAGGGCAGAGTCATAAGGGCAAGGTGGCTATGACAGAGAAAGCAGCATTTCCAGATGCAAGAGCACTGTTAACTCAGACTCTTTCAGCCCATCTCCTCTTTTAGCTTTACCACTACACATGTGGTGAAATTATTCCACTAGCATTGAAGCTGGAAGATGGTTTGGTCAATAATCATGTATTTCTTTTCATGATGTAGTGAACTTCCCTATGATGGATTGTGTTCTTTGTTGTTATTACAAAACTAATTTGAAAGGTACCACACTTCCCTTCCTGTAATCATACACCATTTCTGGTTCCCTGTTTTTCTCAGGACTCAAATTTCATAACAGCAAAGGCAGAAAAGTGATATTTTCAGGGCAAAGTTGACAGAGACATGAGTCCCCTCTTAGCAACATTTGCTATTGCAGGGACTGAAAGCAGTGGCACTGTTCTCCATCCCTGCTTTTGTGACACTTTCTCAGTTGTGTTTTTCGGTCCTGTATTATCACCTTAAAGTTTGTCATAGGGTGATAGAAAGTATTTTGCATTCTCTGGTGCAGAACAGACATCTTGTGGCTCCACCCAGACTACCATTTACTACTTGTTTCCATATGGTTTTGTGGATTGCTACCTCCTACTCCCATGAGACCACCGTGCCTCCTACTTAGATGTGACATGCGGAGCTAGGCTTAAATATTATCAAAATCTACTTCACAAGTGTGCATAGATTTGACAGATATTTAGAAAATAACATGTCTGTGTTCAAAAATATATACATGAAGATAACTTACCTTATCACAGCATTCTTGACTTTTAGTACAGACAAACCATAGAATTTCTAATTACAACTTTCACAATTAGTGTTATGTGCACCTGTGATTGTTGGTTTTAATTTTATTGCATTAATACATGGTAAGGGGACAGCATACTTCACTTCTGCAAGCTTTAAATGAAAAGACTGCAACTGAGAGTCAGACTGAAGACTGAATTTCATTAGTTATGGTATAAATCCATAATATCCTGGGTAGTTAACAACCTAAGTGGACAGGACAGACCAAGGATATGAGAATAGCTATCACAGAGAGGTGAAATTTGTTGTTCAAAGTCATGCATAAGGTTAGTGGTTGAGCCAGAAATAGAACTCAGGTGCAGACGTACTTGGAGAAGGCCATGGGATGACAGAGCCTATAACCCTCTCTTCTCCCTGCTGCCTTTAGGATGGTTCAGCACAACATACCGTAGCAGCTTCCCAGCTTCCCCTCATCCCAAATTCAGGCTGAAACCAAGGTCTTAAACACCCCAGATCAGTCTCCCATTATGCATTATCCCCAATGTCGCAGCCCACATCAGTATCGTCATGTGATAAAATTACGCAGTAAGGAGATAAATCACAGAGTTGCAAGTCTGTGAAACCAGTTAGATTTACAGACTAAACATTGATTGTTCCATTTCTGTAACACTCAGCCTGCATGGGAGCATCATGAATGTATTAGGGATGATACTTGAGTCAGGGTGTTGTGTTAAGACATTTGGACTGCTCCCTGGTACCTGAGCTAGCTTGAGAAAACTGCACAGCACTGACACTGTGCTGCACACATATCCTAAATGACAACACTGAGATGTGCTTGAAATTAAGAGTGACAGAATAATTTAGTAGCAATGTGAGATGCGATTAACTGTAATGAGATGACACTGACCAAAATGAAATTCTGAATTGAATGATTTCCTAATAACAGCAGGGCTATTGGAATGCAGGACAAACCCTCCATATGGAATGCTTTACTTTTTGAGTCATTTATCTCATTGCAATCACCCGAATGAAAGTTGGGGCAGGACCAGAGATTGCAAACGGAGAGTTTGCTGGGGTGCGCATGGCTGGTATGCACAGTGGAGAGACTGAATGTCTTAAATAATTGCTTTAATAAATAACCAACATGTCTTTAAAAACTCGGTGCCTTCTTATTACCCAGCCATACGATGCATAAAATGCAGTGGCAGCAGCCAGGATAGGGAGACTCACAGGAGGTAGGTGAGAACAAACAAACAAAAGCAGTGGCAAACAGAAACTGCTCGCATAGACAGAATCCAGGAATTGCAACCGAGTTTTATTTTCAAAAATGGATCTTCAGTAATAATGGACACAAGGCAAAGGGAGTGAATGGGGTGGTACTGCCTGCAAAAATGGCAAAATTCCTAGAACAGTGATGAGGGGTGTCTGATAGCTCTTATGGATGACAGTATGAGATCACAAAGAGATATACTGTAGGTCTTTATTATTCCAGAACTAAAAGCAAATGAAGGAGATTGAAACTCCAATATCTACATGTAAATTCGGAAATGTTAGAGATTCTCCATTAATTGACAGGATGGGCTGTGGGATGTCTGACCCTACATGACTGGAGAGACTGCTGAGAGAAAGATTTCACCCTGGAGAAATGCATCTTAGTAATAAGGACAGTAAAACTGTCTGGGGATAAGCTCCAAAAAATGCCAATCATCGGTTCAGAACAAATACTGTCAGACAAAAGGTCAGAGACAAATAAGCAGAAGCAGACTGATCAAGAGGACAGACGTCCAGTTCATGTATAATGGACAGCAATACAAAGACAGAAAGAAAGTGTCCAGACAGAGGGCAGCCATGGGAGGTGTGCTGGTTTTGACTGGGGTAGAGTTAATTTTCTTCATAGTATCTAATAATATGGAGCTGTGTTTTGGATTTGTGCTGAAAACAGTGTTGATAATATAGAGATGTTTTAGTTATTGCTGAGCAGTGCTTACACAGAGTCAAGGCCTCTTCTGCTCCTCGCCCCACCCCACCAGCGAGCAGGCTGGGGGTGCACAAGAAGTTGGGAGGGGACACAGCTGGGACAGCTGACCCCAACTGACCAAAGGGATGTCCCAGACCATATGGCAACATGCTCAGCAATAAAAAGCTGGGGGAAGAAGAAGGAAGGGGGGGGCGTTCAGAGTTACGGAGTTTGTCTTCCCAAGTAACAGTTACTCATGAAGGAGCCCTGCTTTCCTGGAGATGGCTGAACACCTGCCTGCCGATGGGAAGTAGGGAATGAATCCCTTGTTTTGCTTTGCTTGTTTGCGCGGCTTTTGCTTTACTTATTAAAGTGTCTTTATCTCAACCCACGAGTTTTCTCACTTTTACTCTTCTGCTTCTCTCCCTCATCCCACCAGGAGGGAGTGAGTGAGCAGCTGTGTGGGGCTTAGTTGCCAGCTGGGGTTCAACCACAACAGGATGGAATGGACCGCCACAGCCTGGACAAAAGAAGCAGAATGTGTCACAGTTCAGAATGAAAAGCTTCCTGGGGAAGAGGAGGATGGTGTCAGCGCATCATGGAGTGCTTGCTACTGTGTGATGGTGATGAGATGGATGGTGAGTTTGACTCACGGAATATATTGGAAATGCGAGCAGCATCACAGATGGAAATGCAACCGTGTTTGTTAGGAGAAATCTGACTAGTTGTTAACAATCTACTGAAAAGCTTTCTGAGAAAACAGGTAAATTTGAAAACAGAAAAAGCTAGTAAAACTAGCTTTTTTTTTCCCTTTTTCTTTTAAAGAGTAACGGAGTAATGAAAACTGATTCAAAGTATCTGTAGGGCAACAACTAAAATATGCCTGTTCAACTTCTTTTGACACAAAGAGGCTGATCTGGTCTACTTTGAAATCTTAATGACCATTAAGGGTTGCTGAATTTGGACTAATAACGCTCGAACAAAAACTTTTTTTCTGGAAATCTAGGAAAGAAATTAAAGAAAGAGTTTGAAAAGGTAGGAGAATCTAGAAGGAATTACTTCTGTTTTAGCACAGAAGATTGAAAATTTAGTTAAAAGTATCTGATCCCAGCATTTGATGTGCTTTACTTAGATAGAAAGATATTTAGCAGGGCATCTGAAACATCACCTGCTATATTTTGTATTTGTTGAATTGAAAAAGCAAACCGTTTCTACTGTCAAGTAGAAAGTGCAAGAAGAGAGAAAGAACAAAGAATGATGAAAGTATTTACTGATGAAACAGGTTCAGCTTAAACCTAAAAATGTCAGTACTCTGTGTTAATTAAATCCTTAAAAATAATTTGTTTTTAAAGACAATATTAATTAGAGAACCCTCGTGAGAGAAGACACTGAGTGTTGTACCTCAAATGACAGAGGTTTTCGTTGTACAGCTGGTTCTCAGATCTCACTGACACAATGAACCCAAGGCAAAACATTCTCAAAACCAGCTTTAGTCCACAGTCCTTATTAAAAACAGGGACACAGTTTCTGAAATTACATATACAGGATTGGAGGAGTGGGAAGATAGGAAAGGTGGAGAAAGAAAGTGTCACATAATTTCACTGTGCTTGTCAACCTGGCTTTCCAGGATTCTACTATCACAGGCAACCTGCTGCTGCATGCTCCTGTCTGTGACCTGTATTTACAGCTCCTTCTCCTGTTTTCCTCTTTCCCTTTTCCTGTTTTGTCTGACCTTGTGTAAGCAGTTGTAACCTGTAGCTTTTTCAAACATCATTCCCACTAAAGGACAATACTATCTGCTGCCTCGTATTTTTTTCCCACAAGCATTTTTGGCTCCCAGTGGTGATATGTTAGGCTTCTTGTATTAGTAGACAGGATCATGCGAGTGTGACCTTTATGCATTTGCTTATACACGGCCTTTATATCTGACATTTTGAACTGGATAGGTCATATAGGTGAGAGTTTGTGCTATGTCTGTCCTTCATGAGTAGTTTGCAGACCTCCTGGGTATTTTGGTTTGTCTATTACTGAGAGATACCTTTACTACAAAACATTTTAGAAACTGCTTTTGGATGAAGCAATCTTATTTGTCCAGAAAATTCCATGTAAACACAACACAACAATTCCTATTTACATATGCTGTTCTCTTCCACAGTATTTCCTTTTTTTTTTTTTTTTAAGATTTTTTTTACTGCAGGGTTAAAACTGGTTTTGGAGAGGATATGGTATTCTTTCTCCTTTTTCTTTTTAAATTTTCCAGCACATAGGAAACAGTGCCCTACAGTACTATTGATGCTTACCATCAGCGGAGTCTTTCTTGTCACCCTCAATATATTTCTTGTTCTTGTGGTGGTACATTTATTTTCACACTTGGTATCTCCTGTACAACTGATATTTAGTCCATCACAGAAAACACCGTCCACCCTTAGCTCAGTGTCTCCAATGAAAATTCATTAAAATGAGGTCACCCAGATTCAATTCAGACACAAAGCCTTCTGGTGCCCAGGCATATTTCCATTTATTTATATTTAGAAGGTCATTCTTTTCATATTAATGATTCAACATACGTTAGCAATTCAACATATCTAGCTGGGATGAAATCACTCCTGATCCTCCTTTACATCTCTGGAAAGGCATTCATTTAAATAATTTTTGAATTAACAATGGAAGACACCTTGAGGTGAAGAAAATTGTATAATCCCACTCCTCCTGAAAACACATAGTTAGACCTTTAGATCTAGATCTTCCAAGACATTTAGAATCATAGAATCATAGAATCATTTAGGTTGGAAAGGACCCCTAAGATCATCGAGTCCAACCATTAACCTAACACAGCCAAGTCCACCGCTAAACCATGTCCCTAAGTGCCACATCTACACATCTTTTAAATACCTCCAGGGATGGGGACTCAACCACTTCCCTGGGCAGACTGTTCCAATGCCTGACAACCCTTTCAGTGAAGACACTTTTTGTAATATCCAATCTAAACCTTCCCTGGCGCAACTTGAGGCCATTTCCTCTTGTCCTATCACTTGCTACTTGGAGGAAGAGACTGACACCCACCTCACTACAACCTCCCTTGAGGTAGTTGTAGAGGACGATAAGGTCTCCCCTCAGCCTCTTTTTCTGCAGGTTAAACAACCCCAGGTCCCTCAGCTGCTCCTCATAAGACCATGCTCTAGACCCTTCACCAGCTTCATTGCCCTTCTTTGGACACGCTCCAGGACCTCAATATCTTTCTTGTACTGAGAGGTCCAAAACTGAACACAGTATTCGAGGTGCGGCCTCACCAGTGCCAAGTACAGGGGGACAATCACTGCCCTACTCCTGCTGGTCACACTATTTTTGATACAAGCCAGGATGCCATTGGCCTTCTTGGCCCCCTGTGCACACAGCTGGCTCATATTCAGTCGGCTGTTGACCAACACCCCCAGGTCCTTTTCCGCTGGGCAGCTTTCCAGCCACTCATCCCAAGCGTTGCATGGGGTTGTTGTGATCCAAGTGCAGGACCTGGCACTTGGCCTTGTTGAATCTCATACAATTGGCCTCGGTCCATCAATCCAGCCTGTCCAGAGCCTTTTGTAGAGCCTTTCTAAGTCTTTTTAGACTTATTGCTACTAAGGATAATTTGAATGCTTAGCTTAACCAACTTTTAAAACCTTCAATGTTTCTTTCAGAGGAATGGAGATGCCTAAATGGGATACAAGGACCTAAAAGTCTTCTGAGAACTTTGTTTCTCACTTACCCATCTATAAAATGGGCATAATATTACATTATTATAATATGCTAAGTTACAAAAAGTTTAAGAGGTGTCCATGTATAACATGTATTGGGATTCAATAAATAAATATCAGTGAAACTCATTCAGTCTGCAGATAGGCTTCAGTTGACTTTAGTAGTGATTACATCTGCAAACAGCTTTTGTCTGCTATGAATGGGCTTTGTGTTTGTGCCCCTACAAAAGCCCTAAACTTGTTCACTGTCACTAACCCACAATTTGCTAATCAAGTGATGCATGTTGTCTACCACCTCATTTGTACACACTGCTCGCACTTTTCCTTTACACGTACATCACAAGGCTTTTGCTTGTGTCCTGGTTTCAGCTGGGATAGAGTTAATTTTCTTCCCAGTAGCTGGCATAGTGCTGTGTTTTCGATTTAGTATGAGAAGAATGCTGATAACACACTGATGTTTTAGTTGTTGCTAAGTAGTCTTACACCAGTCCAGGACTTTTTCAGCTTCCCATGCTCTGCCAGGTGCACAAGAAGCTGGGAGGGGGCACAGCCAAGATAGTTGATCCAAACTGGCCAAAGGAGTGTTCCATACCATATGACGCCATGCTCAGTATAGAAACTGGGGGGAGTTGATCGGGGGGCAGCGATTGCTGCTTGGGGACCAGCTGGGCATCGGTCGGCAGGTGGTAAGCAGTTGCATCACTTGGGTTTTTTTCCCCTGGGTTTTGTTCTTCTTTTTGTTGTTTTCCTTTTCACCATTTTTAAATTATTATTGTTGTTATTATTATTATTATTATTAATAAAATTAAAATGTTCTTATCTCAACCCATGAGTTTTCTTTTGCTCTTCTGATTCTCTCCCCCATCCCACCGGGGAGGGGAGGGTGAGCAAGCGCCTTTGTTATGCTTAGTTGCCGTCTGGGGCTAAACCACGGCAGCTTGGAACACAAACCAAGTACTAGCAATTTTCAAAGGACTTTTTTTTTTCACTCTGAGATTTTTGGAGATTTTTGGAGTATTTACCTTAACAGAAAGCCAGACAGTGAAAACTCACTGGTGGGGGAAGGAAAAAAAAAGACAAGACCTGAGCTGGAGATGGATCAGACCTCAGATTTTATGTTTAAAATTTTTTTTTCACAAATCTTAGAAATTATGCAATGATTATTTTGACGTGAAATCACTGTTAGTCAAGACATTATAGAACCTTCAAAAGGAAGGTCTATAATGATTTGACCGGCAGACCATTAACATGGCAAAACAGATGGGTGTCACTGAAATATATTTTTGCTTAAGTAGAAGGTAAACTGGCCACAACTGGTTTCCAGCAGCCCCTTTAATTTGCATACTTGTTTACTGCATTTTAATTTTTTTCGTGTTTCATAGGTCTAATTTCACACTTGCTTCCATCATCTTTGAGCTCTGCTTGTAATTTGAAATTCCAGTAATCTGTTTTTCTACTTCCTTCCTTGGGTACCAATAAAACCTCCATCTGTGTTAAAAAATTAATATTGATGTGCAGATTGAGTATAAAAATGTACCTAGACCAGCTTCAAACAAGTTCTTGTGTTTTCATTTAATCTTTTTAATAGCCACTGTCAGTGGGAACTCTGTGTTCTCAGAGAAAATGACTTGCTGTATTTCTTCCAAATCATTATTTGATTTTTAAAGCAAAACAGCCCCAAGCTAAAATAATAGACAATTAGTTTGCCCACAGTCAAATTAAGATTTGTCAGCTAAGATCCTTTATGGGACATGCAGTAGCTGTAGCGTGTTTTACTTTAAAACAAGAAATTCCACTTTGTAGGTTAGTTTTACTGATCGTCCTATTACAAGAGACTTGTATATTAACTGGTTCAGTTATTGCTTTAACAGTTTTATCTCAGAGTGCGAAAAGGATTATACTGGCCCAAGGACTTTTATGGCTCCTTTTTTTAGATTATTAGGAATAGTAACTGAACTGTGATTACAGCAATCGAACATTACAAACACAGCAGCTGGGCCACCATAAAATGTAATCTGGAAAACTCTCATGATTTATTCAGGGTGCTTCCCACGATCTGTGCATTTGATTGGGAGATAAATTCAGATTGCCTCCTCTCCATTTCAAATTGAGAAATATATGTAATAGATTCCAGCAGAGAAGTGAATAAGTAATATTTCAGTCTGCAGGTCAGGTAGAAAATCCATAAAGTTTCCTCAGAAATTTTCAGGATAACGGAAACACACAAATGCATTATTTTCCTTGCTACTAATGGGGAAGCTCTCTCTCATCTAGGACTGTATATATAAGTTATCATGAGATGAAGTAGGGTGTGGATTTATAAGTACATCAGCTGCTCTGTGAGCAGCAGTTCCCTGAAAGCACACTTTCACCCTGCAGTAAGCCTGCACGGCTTGCCCCTCAGAGAAAGTGAGAGGTTGCTCAGGGTCATTGTCACGGAGTAAATCCCCTGGCTTTCTTCACAGCAGCTTGTTTGGGTTGCTACATGCCAATTTACCAATTAGAAACAGTAAGCATAACTTTTTTACTTCTTTCTGTTAATTTTATTTCAGGCAACTCCTTTCACTTCAATACAGCCACTTTGGTGAATATATCTCTTTTTTTTAACCGACTCATCATAAGCTTAATGCCAAGCATATGTTTAGGTCTCGACAAGTCTTGCGCTGAATGGGCAGCTAAAAGTAAGAATCATCTTACCTAATTTTATTTATTTACAAGTTAGGCATTCTGTCTAAACCAGTCACCAGGAACCCTTGCATCATCAGTAGACAAGTGACATCCCATAACAGGTCATAACAAAAATTCATCTACCTTAGTATCTTAGCTTTACCAGCGCTTACAGCAGAGTAGTATAAATAGAGGGAACCTGTAGCAACATTTCCCCAGAATATTCTCCCACTTTCCAACCCTTTCTGGCTCAGTGGCTGATGTCTTTGTATTTATATCCTGAATGGGGTTTTCTTCCAGGAATATGTCTAGTATGTCCTTGACCCCACATTAACTTTTAACACCCCAAATGACACATGGGGCAGAGTTCCTGTGTGTAACCACCTCTCATGTGAAGAATCAAAATCTCCATGTCATAGAGGTCAAAGACTCATTAAGGCATCTCTTTTCCTGGCCTGATATGCTTAGGTCTTCCATCAGAAGAAGCCACTTCATACCTCCATCCAACATCCACATTGTCCTTCTCTGAACTTTCCCCAGTTCTCTCGTATCTGTTTTGAGACAGGAGACAAAGCTATAAACAAGATAGAGATGAACAGTGGATTCATACAGTGAATAACTGAACCTTCTGTCTGTCAAGACATTATCTCAGTTATTGTGTTTCTAAAGCACATGATACAATCAGGCTCTGATCTACCTTCTGACAATACACGTTATTGTAATATAGGTAATAATAACAAAATACAACACAGTTCTGATGATACACACCTCAAAAAGAGTGCTCTGGTACTGAAATTAGATTTGTAAACATCTATGAAAATATTAGAGAGATATATTGTGAAAGGCGCATGCATTTTAATTAACATATATTGCAAATGGCTGGGCCATGTTTATGAACACTACATTTAACAGTTTCAAAAGATTATTTTAAAGGGATTTCTGCTACTGAAGAGATTATTTTTGTTTTCTCTTCCCAGGAATGCAAAAGAATTTTACAGTAACCTCTCCAGTACAGGACCTGGTCATTCCTGAGGGCCCTCTATGGCAGTATAGCACAAACCACAACTCTCAATACATCATTGATAATGCATAGAATCCAGGGGTAAGCCTGAAGGTTTTGTAGCTTGAAGAGCACAATAAATTGGCACTGTGTATGTGCATGAATGCGCCTGGCTTCTCTTAGGCACGTCTCTGCAAGGTTTGCTTGTGAATTGGGGTAATAATAAGAAGGATAGAGCTGACACACAAAACCCACCAGTTCATTCATGAGTGTTCAACAGTGCGCTGAAATTATAGGAAAATACTTAATCTGTTCAGAAATACTAGCATCATTGAGCTATGAAAATCTGAAGCATAAATATCCTGAGAAGTATGGCAGCTATAATAAAACTGTAAGTGGAATATCAGAAAAGAGAAAGATGTAAACATTGAAATCTTTATACATTGCTGGCCAAGAATGTTTGCATCATTTTTGAGGGCTGGTCAAGAAGAAATGTATTTGCTGCATTTTAGCCAGGAAAAATATATCTCTTTTGAAACAGTGAAGAATTCATTACTGAAACAGCAAAAATCTCATTAAGACATGATTTAAAATTATAGAAAATTTGAAAAGTGTCCCTCTTTCAGTTCTGACATACAGTCACAACTACAGGTGCTCTCCAAGAATATGTTACAGATGCGTTTATACACATATATTGCTCCATAGCAGACAGCTTTTCTTTTATTTAGGTTAGTTACTGAAGTAACTTACTAAGCACAGTTTGCAATCTGTGTGCTGTTCTCCAGCAGCAACTGCATTGTTGAAAACTTGCAAGGGTTAATTCCAGTAGAACACATGCTTGGAGAGAATATTTATTGTGCACTTGCCAGTGTTTTATTGTCTAGTGATGTTGGAAAAAACTTATCACTTAGGCAGCCAAGGGAGCTCCTTCATTGCCTCGGAAAAAAAAAAAGGCTCATATTTCATAACAAATATCATAATGAGCGTTCCACATTTTATCACTGCATTATGCACCAGGGAGCATTCTGCTCCAAGCTATCACATCTGTCTCCCATGTTGGCTGTCCTTACTCAGCAGGCTGAATTCATCGGCAAGAGCTTGTTCTTTCCACACTGAGCTTTTCAAGTCTTTCTCCAAGAACTTGATGCAACCCATGTCTACACGATAATGTGAGATGATTAAGAAAGGAGGGAGAGCTAAAATGTTCCTCTGGATGGAAGTACACACTGAAGGGTTCCTGTCCAAACAACAACATCTATTCACAATAAAATCTCTTCATGGATTTCGAAGAACTAATGTGAAACACCAATTTTTAGAGATGCTTTTGGTCAACTGAATTATGCTAATTCTACAGTCATAGAAGAACATGCACAAGTTTTATGAAGTTCATGAGTTCTTGTGAAGTTAAGCATTTTTTAGTAANGCAGAAGATAATGGCATTTTTTTCCCAATGTGGCTCTGCTGTCTTTCCAAGAGAACAATTTGAAATCTTATGAGATTCCTCTAAGAATCTGAATTCAAATGTGCAGACTTATTTTATCTATTTAATGGATTTAAGTTAGTTTCAGAATTTGGTAATAATTATTTTCCAGCTAAAGTGGGAAGTGAGTGTTAATACTTAAGTGTTAATAACGGATGACTGAAAAAAAGGATCTAAAAAAATTAGGAATAAGCAATTTAGAAGAAAATGTGGAACAACTGGCTAGAGTTGTCTTTTTTAAGAGTGAGCTGAATAAAGAGGGAACTGGACAAAGACTCCTTTACTAATATACATAAACTGGGAAATGCAGTGTGTTTGATTCTTCATATTTATTTCAGAATTGCCTAATAACTACAAGAACTCATTAAGCAACTCACTTTCCCTATCTTCCTGCTAATCCAAAGTATCAATTTTCATATGAAATCTCTGAGTTTGGGGAAAAAAAACACTATAAGCACTCAAAACTATGCTTAAAATGCAAGAAACTATTGAAATAAATTATAAGTTGGAGAAAAAAAAATCTATCTAGGAATGTAAAGTAACTAAGCTTAATGAAAACTTGTATTCTTTAAGTCACTACTCATATAGCTTGCAATCCACCAGAAAAATAGCTTACAGTCCTTATACAGTCACTGGAGCCTCCTTCCCAGACAGGTACTGTAGTAGACACCTAATTTAGCATACAATGAATCTCAGC
>VYZW01046024.1:25820-39082 GCA_013401315.1 Balaeniceps rex
GAGCTTTCCTAGTGTTACCAGGGTGGCTTTTTGTCTGGATTGGTTTAGTTTATTTAAAAGATGCTTACAGTACAAGAAAGAAACCATTTAGCCTGAAAACAAGAATCTTAGATAATATTTGTACAGGAGATTTAAGGTGACAGACTGAAACAACAAGCTTTGCTATCTAATATCCTTCTATTTATCTAGTCTTTAATAGAACATACAAAGGCATTATTGCAACCCAAATGAAAAACTCTTGGAGTCACCATGAGCCCTCAGTAATGGGTAGAGTATTATTGCTTTGTTGAAGCTCCCAGACAGGGTCAAAATTTAATATGAACACTAAAAGTGAAAATAAGTCTTTTTTTCATCTCTCTAAGCAACAGAGTAAAGGAAAACCATGCTAGCTAGAAATCCCAGCACTTTTTGTTCTCCATTCAGCCAAGTCTTCAGTCACCTTAGGACCTATGACCAAGCATTAAAGCAAGAGTTTTCCATATTTAAAGAAGGCAATAGATAACTTTGTCAGTACGCAGTAGTAAAGTACATTTAGAAGCTGTTCCATAAATACAAAACTACCTAACGGGCATAAGGTCCTCATTTATGTATTTGCTTAAAACTTCTTCCTTAGACCTTTGCTTTTACTAGAAAGCACAAAAGATACTACAGACAATCTTCAGCTGAGCATTAAGATCTTTTTAATTTCTTATTTTCATATTTATCTTTCATGGAATTTAGTCTGAAATTATAATTTTTTTCTTGTTTTTAATTTGAAAAAACAAGTAATTTTGCCTGCCTTACATAATTGGATTATTTTACCTATGCCATCTGAGAGATTTTATTTTCCAGAGAGTAAGTATTTAATTTACCCGTAGCACAATTTAATTTCTTATAAATCCTCGAGGATCTAGTGCTTTTATGAATTTTATCTAAAGAAGATACATCAATCAGTATGGCATCACTAACTAGACTATGATATTTTCAAAAAAAATTATTAGCGGGCAGGGAAATCAAATGCTCTCTAACTATCTTTTTGAGGGCATCCCATCTTCTATTAGGAGTATCATTAGGTTTATTAAATGGCTTCTCCAAACTTTTGACGTGAAGAATGTCCTTCATTAAGAAAGGGTTAGAGTGTCCTTTATCAGAGGAAGCACAGTCTTGCAGATTATATGATAAAAATTGCATGTGATCTGACCATGTTGAATGATCAAAATTTTCTTTGGTTTAAAGACGTGACTTTTTTTATAGCAAGAAATATTCGGTTCATAGGTAAACATTAGGGGTTTGATTCAGTGGTGTTACAATGGAGTTACGTTAGCATATAACCAACATACTGAAATGGTGTCTCTACTCCCAGGAAGTATAGCGTATGGTAAACAAAATGTTCCCTTTAAGGAAATTTGCATGAAATTTCAGTAAAGCTGAGATTTGACCGGCAATGTTTCATCTTGAAGAGACAACTACATCTTCTAATAAGGTTTATACAAAAGTGGTTTTTCAAACTCTGGAAGAACTGTTTCTGAATTATTACCCAGCAAATTCCATGTCTGTCCAATTTTTTCTTAACATAAAACATAATAATTTTGGAGAGTTCCTGGTCAGCATGTCAAAATGCTTTATAGTCTCTCACTCAAAATTATTTGCTCTGCATCATAGAGGAAGGTCCCACTCAGGCAGCAGGGAATTAAACTCTGTTTCCCAAACTCAAGACAAGCACTTGTGTTATTGAACTAGGAATCTGACCCTCAAAATCCGGTTTCTTCAGGGACCTTTATCTCAGTAACTTTAGCAACTGGTAAGGCGGATGTCTACATTTGAGATAGTCACTCTGGGCTCCTCCAGGAGAGGAGGAGAATCAAAATGCTTTAAAAACATCGCTAATTTGAACCATTTTAGACATTTCTATAGGGGTAAGTGAAAACACATTCTGCAAGTGCTTATTTTTTTCTCCATTGACTGTAAAGTAGTTCTACAATTTTCAGTTCTTGCAAGCTGAATAAACATCTGACAACAGATGCCTACATTTTCCCATAGGATTTACAGGAGGAACATCAACCTTTTTTCATTCTCATACAGTTTTTGTTTGGTAGTAGGGCAGGTTTGAAATACCATTTGCATAAATTCATACCTCACATACTCACTTGCAGGTTTGTAATTTACAGAAATGTGTTAGGAAACTCTCAATAGACAAATTCAGGCAAAGACTTGATGGACATCCCTGTTCAAATTCAAAAAACAGTATTGCTACATCAGACACTCATAGCACAATCTTTACATTTCTAGTAATGTCACAGGAAGGAGGAAGGGAGCAGCAGGAAGCCAAATGCAAATTCCTTAAATATCTTAATGTAGTTAACTAATTAACCTGGATATTTAAGTCATTTTCCATGTAAATATGGATATTAATTAAGTAGGTACAACAGAAGTAATGCAGGAAACAGGGGTAGATCTAAGCCTTAATTGTTTGGCCCAGCCAAAAAAAACAAAATCTTTTTCAAGATGGCATAAAATTAGGAAGTCAGTATTAGGTGGGCCTTGGGTTTTCTCACAGAGACCAGGTAGTCATAAAGATAGATGCTTTTTCTCTGAATTAAGTGGTCTTTTCATTTACCCAGAATATCCCCCTACTTTTAAAGGAATTAATAGTCACTGACTTTGATTTCTCTATGCTGAAGTTTTTGTTTTAATTTTGCTTCTCTCTGCAATACAAAATTTCCTATTCTTCTACCAGTTAACAAGAATTAGCTTTGAAACAATTGCACAAAAAAGCCAGGCTATTGAAAAGAAGCATCTTAAATGCAAAAGTTCTGCAAAGAAGGATCTCTGATAATGGAAACAAGCACTGCAAGCGATTAAAAGCTGAAAGCATCTGGGAAAAAGCAAATTAACTGAGCTTCTGGAGTGAACAGACGTGATCTTTAGAGTTTAGAAATATGATTTCCCCCTTCTCATTCCCTAATGAAACACAGAGGCAGGACACTATAGCCTACTTTATTTTTCACATCTTTTGTTCTGAGGTACATTTGCTTCTTTCTGGGGTTTATATTGAAGATATCCAAGGCCTTATCCAGAAAAAAATAGACTGTTCTGAATACCCTTGACATGGCAAGGACTAAAACCCAAGAGAAAATAATTCATTTTTTTCAATCATTATAATTGATTAAAAATAAAATATAATGATTAGAGAGAGAGTGCACAGAAGTGGAGAATGACATTAACTCAGTGGAAATATTTTCATTGGCTGTTCAGCTATAATATTGTCATCAAACAATTTCATCAACAGAAGGGTTTTAGCTGGCTCATCTTCCTTAAGACTTACAGCAAATTCTGATCTGAAACCAAGGAGTAAAAGGAATGGAACTTCTTAGCCTGGAGGTAGAGATTGTTTATATTATTGTCTTTATTACTGTCTTCAGTTAAGCTTGAGCAATTCACTGTGTAGTACAAACTCAGACCAAAAGGTCATGTTTACCCCCAGATCTTACCAGCCTATATTTGAAAAGAGAGAAACGTGAACATTCGGGAAGTTAAAAGTTCTTAAAACTAAGCTAGGTCAAGGTTATATGTCCAGTAAAGTATACTTTGAAATAAGTTTATATTTTATTATTCTCAGCCTACTAATATATATTACAGCAGCTCTGCTGAAAAGGGCCTGGAAGTCCTGGAGGACAGAAGGTTAATCATGCGCCAACCCTGTGCCCTGGCAGTGATGATGGCCAACAACATCCTGGCCTGTAGCAGCAGGAACAGAGCCAGGAGATTGAGTAAAGTCACCATCCCCCTTTACTCAGCACTTGTTAGACCACAACGAGATATTGCATCCAGCTTTGGGACTGCAGTACAAAAAGGATGGTGATAAACAAGAAGACTGTGGGGGACTGGAGCACTTGCAACTGTGAGGAAAGGCACCTGGGCTCACTGAGCTGGGAGGCACCTAACGGCAGCCCCCCAATACCTATAGGTTGGTTATCAAAGAAACAGGTCTGCACTCTTCACCATGGTGTATAGTGGGAGATTAGGAGACAACGTTCATAATTTGAAACAATAGAGGTTCAGGCTGCATAGAAGGACAACTTTTCACTCTGAGAACAGTCAGGTATCAGCCGGAGAAGTTGTGTGATCTCCATCATTGGAGATTTTGAAGACCAGATTATATAAAACCCTGAGCTACCTGGTCTGATCTTACCTCTGACCCTGCTTGGAAAAAACCTACAGACCTCCTGGGTCTCCTTGCCTTATGAGTTTTCTTGTGATCCTGTGACCCTAGAAGAAAAAAAAATTGGGGTTAAGTTCTGAATGTGAGGTGTAAGCAAAGAGAATTTCTCTCTCAATTTGTTCTTTATTATGTTTTTGGAAATAGGTCTTATTTTACATTCACTCTGAGTAGCAACATTGCATCAAAGAAATGCTCTGGTAACATTCAGTCCTTAGCAGAAACAGCCTTCAAGATGTTGAGGTGTAGTTAGTCATCAATAACAAGAATAAGAATGAAAACATTTAAATACTAAGTTCTAGACTAGTCTTTAGCCTTGAGATAATCTCTATACTACTGCTTTAGCACTTGCCTGTAAGCATGGTAATTTATGATTTGTGATTTCCTCTGTGATCTGACCTGACCACAATATGCAATGTTTGTCTTCTAGGGTAGGATCAGCTTACCAAATGTAAATCTCTATCAGTGAGATAATCATCCCAGGCTGCTTTCTTGTTGAAGAGAAACTGGCACCTTTAGTTTACAAGTCTTTATATTCCATGTCCGAAATAAATCAACACTTCCACACTCTAAAACTGGTAATTATTTTTTCTCTATTGACTATAAAAGGAATTGTTCTGAACTTAGGTGACGTAAGTCTTCTTTGTGGTCCCCTCTTCAGTTGCTGGCAGTTAGACCTCCATCTACACATGTGCACTACATAGGTAATCCTTTACCCAGAAAAAGAGTTAGAAATGGATTTTAATGAGAAGACAGGACAGACTATACTCACAGGCACAAGGCATGGCCAAATGCACCCACTGATCAGCCCTGTTTACATGCAACCCTCCCCTTTTATCCCCTTCTCTGTTTTCCCACGCTTGTTTCTCCCCCAACCACATTAATATCTCTCTTTTGCTGTCTTTGGTTCGTTGCCCAAACCTCCCATAGTGAACTGTGTAATCCTGAAATGCTCTTCCCAACACCACACCGTGTGTCTCACCCCCATAAACAGTGAACACCCCAGTCTGTAAGGCGATCTCCCATTGACCCACAGTGCTGGAAGTCACCCCTGGTCCATGGTGCTGAGGCTCCTCTGGGACAGCCCTGGGAGGCACCATGTCTCTGAAAGGGTTACTGGGACTCCCCAACCTGCCCTTGTGCCTCTGTGCTGCTTCATGTGTGTGGAGATGGGCCTTTTATCTTGTAACCTAACAATACATATTTGCGAGGGTGCATATTTGCAAGCTAGAAGTGCACAATTTATCATTCAAATTTTGTAGGCTTTTCCAAAACAACACTAAAATCTAAGGGCTGAGTCCCAAGCTAATACAAATCAGAGCAGCTCTCATCTGGCTTTTAATGATTTCAGTGTATCATCGCTTTAAGTGTGCTTTTTCTTCAGCTTTACCACACTATGAAACTTTCATTTTATATTCCATTTTTCAGGCATTAGGCATGGTTACATGGTAATATTGTCAATATATATAAAACTATATGAAAGTTATTTCTTTTCAACTCACTTGTTGAAAACTTTCTGGAATACTGCATGGCAGAACAATTACATGAATACCCGGTTAGATATGTTATGTTGGCATGTGGCACCCATAAAGTCTTTGCAAGTTTTTAACTGGTTTTCCCCAATTTTTCACAATATAGAATACTCTTCTCTTTCAGACTCCCATGACATCATAAAAAAAAAAAGCAGAAAAAGACATGCTTTCTATGAAAAGACAATAAAATGTGTCTGGGAAGCTTTAAACTTTACTATCTTTTAGCAGCTTTTCTTTTCTTTTTTTCCTTCCATTTACAACCAGTTCAATACATCACTTCTGAAGATGACATTTCTTTTTTCGCCACTAAACAAAACCAGAAAACTCCAAGCACCTAGATCATAAACTTATTTTTCTTTTTAGCTTGAACTCCACTTGAAAGTTTGTTGTCTGACAGTTGCATCTCCCTCATTACCAACGATTTTGTGGTATCGCTTTACTGATAGCTGACTTTGTTCTGACACATAAGATCAGAAAAGCCTGAGCCTAAATGCTTAAGTCGTAAATTTTAACTGTCCTTCAGTTTAAATGCTTCCTGAAGACTGTTCTCCATTTGGTGATTTGTAGATGCCGTTTTTTTCCCCACTGTTATTACATTGCCCTCTAGAAATGCTGACAAAGATTGGCTGCATGAGTTCACCCTGTGTCAGCCTTTCATACTCTCCCAAGCTGAAATGTTTCTATTGTCATTACCAAGAAAGATTCAACATATGTAGATGCATATTCTACACACTATTATGCTTCCAGCAGCCAAATAATTTCTTCTGTCATGCTGTCAGCTTTCTCAAGGCCACTAGGAAGCGCCAGTCTTTGCATGTAAGACCCAACTCACTGTGTGTGACATAGAGGCCATAGGAAATGCAGTTATTGGGGTGTCAGTAGGCAGCTGTTGAACTCTAGACACTGCATGGAGCAGGGAAAAGGGATCCCCAAACCCCAGAGTGTTCATGGTTTCTGAGGATCTATTGGTCACATTTTATAAAATGTGGTTGTTGGTGAGTATGCTGTGTAAATTCCCCATTTTTTCAGTTGGTAAGATGTTTACATGCTACGAGAGGTATGACAGCAAAAAAACACCCCAGTGAAAAAGGGTTTCAAAGTTTCTAATCACATCAATGACATCTTCTCAGATTTGTCTAGGATCATGCTCTAAAACACATGCTAAGATGTGCATCAAGAGCAAGAGGATAGGCAAAAAGACACTCTGACCCTCCCCTTCTGCCCAAACCAAGCAAACTGTATGAACATGGCATGGGGCTGCCATGGTGAACCTACGTAGAAGACGGATCTAGGGCAACAGGCAGCTGCTTCTGACTGAGTAGTCTTATAGGAGGAACCTACCGTACTATGGATCGATGCTTGCTATCATTATCCGTCTGGGAAGAAATCAGGGTTAGTCCAGGGTTAGACCTCTGTGGAGCTTCCTTGACTTACTGACACAAGTCACCTGTGGTGGGAAGTGCAGTCTACTGCGTTCTTGATTCTACTGTGGGATTATCTTATATCAGGAAAATAACAACTTAAATACAGGAGAAAATAAATGCAGCAATCACAAATTACTTTTTAAGGTGATAAGGTAGGGACAGGAGGAGACAGCCAGAGACACGAGCCAGCAGTGTGCCCAGGGGGCCAAGAAGGCCACTAGCATCCTGGCTTGTATCAGAAATAGTGTGGCCAGCAGCACTAGGGAAGGGACTGTCCCCCTGTACCTGGCACTGGTGAGGCCGCACCTCGAGTACTCTGTTCAGTTTTGGGCCCCTCACTACAAGAAGGACATTGAGGTGCTGGAGCATGTCCAAAGAAGGGCAACGAAGCTGGTGAAGGGTCTGGAGAACAAGTCTTGTGAGGAGTATCTGAGGGAACTGGGGTTGTTTAGCCTGGAGGGGAGACCTTATCACTCTCTACAACTACCTGAAAGGAGGTTGTAGTGAGGTGGGTGTCTGTCGTCAAGCACTGGAACAGGCTGCCCAGGGAAGTGGTTGAGTCACTATCCCTGGACGTATTTAAAAGATGTGTAAATGTGGCGCTTAGGGACATGGTTTAGCGGTGGATTTGGCAGTGGTAGGTTAACAGTTAACCTCAGTGATCTTAAAGGTCTTTTCCAACCTAAATGATTCTATGATTCTGTGTACATACATGAAGGGATTAATGGGGATATTTGAGTGAGAGGTGTTTAGACAATTAAAAGGTTCAGGAAAAGAATTAGCAGCAAGAATAATAAAGGTCAACAGTATGGACAGCAAGTATTAAGGGACATGTGAGAGAATCAAAGATGGGGCACAAGGAGATCAACAGGAGTCCTTAACTTGGTAAAAAAATTAACAGCAAGGGGAGACAAGGAGAGGCAAGTAAAGAGAAATGATGACTGAAGCCATAGCTCAGATATAGTAACACTTATCCGCCTTTGTGAAATATGTTTTGCAGACTAGGGAAATGGAGGCTGTGGAATGCAGAAATGGTCTCCCAGCTGACTAGTAGGAGTAGTGTTAATATAAGTATTATAACTATTTGTGATGTGGTAGCAGGCAAGAGCATCACTGGGAAACAGTGACTGATGCTATGAATAATGCAGATAAAGTAACAAAATAGGCACTACTGCCATAGATAGCTCCTGGCTGGCCCAGATACAGCAGACATCAAGATAACATAACAAATAACACCAGGAGAACTGAGCAGGAAAGCAGCAGTCACAGCTAGTTACAGCTCCAGTGACTCAGAAGCAAATTCTGCTCACTCTAGAAAACCTTCACAAGGAGGTTTACAAATGGACACTGCGTTTCTTTATCCCTATTACTTTGCAACAAGTATCATCCTACTGGGATAGCTCCTGATCTCCTACTCTTCTCAGACCTACAGACCATTTGCAAATTAATGGCAACATTTCTTTTTAACCTATTAATAATTTCTGACCCATAGCTGAAAAGAGGAAGAGCTTTTGACAACTCTGTAACAACACAGCTGACTTCTGAAGCAGGTTCTGCCCTGCCATCTCTGACATGGATTTTGCTACCAGTTCAAGTTCTCATGGTGTTACAAGCTAAATGAAATTAATTTCCTGCAACAGGAAATATGGAAAAAAAAAAATGTTCCTTATACTCCTGCAGGAACAGAAATGAATGACATATTAGGCATTTTCAACCCCATACAAAAACTCCTGGGTTTGCATATATCTGAAGCTGGAAAATATTTATTTGCATAAGCCCAGTTCGTGTAGAAATAGTATAAAATATTGACAAGTTTTATAGCATTCTACTTTTAATTTAAGAAAAAGATTTGCCCCCCGCCAATGCAATAATCAAAATCATAGAGGAAAAAATTATCCCCTTTGGACACCACAAAAAAAGTCCCTCTACTCACCCACATGTTATTAGCCATTAAAAGTGATAAACTAAAATCAGAGCAGTACTTACAAGAGGGAGATACTGCTTCCGTTGCCACTTAATGTACCATTTAAACCAACTAATTCTTACCACCGCTTATCATATTGCCTCTGAACAAATGATCCCCGTGCCTGAATTTACAACCAGGCACATTAGCCTTAGACCTCATCTTACCTCAAAGAACCTTATTCATTTCCTCTAAAAAGCACAGAAACCTTTCAAGGACACTTGGGCTTGTAATTTCACTTTCCTTTGTAAAGTTAGCTGCATGAAAACTGTTTTTACTAGGGAGAATTAGATGTCTTTTTGACTTTTTGCAATGATTTGGTATCATGCAAAGCTCATGGAGATCAATGGCTTTTTGTTAGAAAAGTGCATTAAGGCAGATTCTCAGTTGATGTAAAGTGACAATTTGAATGTCAAAGTTTACCACTTATAGAGCTGGTCAAGTAACCTTCATTTCTATCACATACACAACTTAATGAAGAAAGTTTGTCAACCCTAACTATCTAAATATTTACAGAATGTTTATCACCAGGAATCTGAAACAACTAACTGCCTGGTTTACATATTCAGAAACACAAGTCTTCAGTTTCCTGAGACCTGAAGCACTACTTTCAGTTGTGCTTCTTTGGTATCAAACGGTGTCCTTCCTTATACAAAACTTACACAGGTCTAATTTCCTTATTTGTCAATTAAAGCAATCTGGTAGATTTTCAGGATATGTTGTGACATAAGTAGACATCCTAGTTAGGGATGACGCTGTGTGACAGAAAGAGCCCTGCGATGAATGAAAAGGCATACATTTCATTTTATGGATTAATGTGACACACTTGCAAAGTGACAGATTAGGATCTTGTCCAGAGAGTGATGCAGAAGGTTAACTTTTCCTGGTGGAAAGTTATATAAGAAAAGCTGGTGTAAGACAAGATATGGGTAGTTCTTTGAAAGAAGAGGTTGGACATAAGCAGGTTTGAACTAAAAAAAAAATGAAAATATGAGCTTTCATCCATCCCCTAATATTCAGACCTGAGATTAGGTGCCTAAATCAGTATCATGCATGTCTTAAACTCCTTCTAGAGACAAGGGGAAGAGACAGGCACATCCAGAACTGAATCAATTCACTGCTCTTCTCAGCTTTGTATAAGTGAGGTCTCAATTCTCAGCTATAATCACAGGAGCAATGTTTTCATGTTTGGAGAATCTTCCTGTGCTGTTGTTGAAGGAAGATGAAAACCAGATGGTCGCAAAAGATCACATTGCCCGAGCTGAGTAGAGATCATGCAGTGCACTCCTGGCAGCTTGGATTATTCCTCCAGAAATCTGACATTCACCCCATCTGATATCTCTTTTAAACAGATGTCTAGGACTGGAAAACCCTCTTGTTTCCCTATTCCTATATCACCTTATCCTGACTTAAGTGTCTTAATTAAATGTCTAGTACAGTAAGTGTCATCCAAGAGGCAGAAAGCATGAGGTGTGCTCTTTGTTAAACCAAGTACAAACCTAACTTCATTTCCAAAGGCAGAAATTCAGTGCTATCAAAACACCATTGTGTTTAGGTTTTCAAGCACAGTGGTACTTAGTATTCACCTTTGTGAAGCTGCATCTACATAATATAAGGTTTCCTAATTGCCTCCCTAACTCAAGAGGTAGGTGCGAGGAGGATATAACACAAGTCACTCTGTCAACACCAGAGGGGCCAAAGAGAACATCACAGTAAAATTTAGGCAGTGTTATTTGTTCCTATACATTCACTTCCCCTAATTTAACCTCAGTTGTAGGGTATGTTGACACCTCTCAAAAATTCAGCTAACTAGGGCTTGCCCTACGTTTCTGTGTGTGCTTTGGAAATATACACTGAAATATGAAGATGCCATCCCCTATACAAAAGAAATAATCATCTGATTCATCCAGTGAAACAGCTCCCTATTTAGAAGAAAGCTCTAAGGTCAAGTACAGATGTCTTTCATCAAAGCAAATTCCCATGGAAGTCAAGGAAAATTCTGCCAGATGAAGGACTAAATAAAAAACTTAAGTGTTGACCCCTACTGCTCATAACTTGTGATTTATGCACTGCTTTTACCAAAAGTTGCACTTCATGGATTCTTTGATTCAATACTGCATGCCATCTTATTCCAGTTATTTTAAGAAGTGATCTGTGTAATGTTAGCATGATGAACCTAAATTGCAAAAACATTGGCTGTCTGCCAAGAATTTGAGGAGGGAAACACTCATTTTCAGATATGCTTGACAGAAAGTAGATTTTTTTAAGTATCCCTGAAGGGCTATGTGTGCCCTGGCTTAAAGGTGGGAAAGGAGTGAAGTAAGGCTAAAAGGCAAAAGGTTCGCCTCATCAGAATATGCTCTACATGAGAAAAATGTCCAAAGGTCTCAAAGTGACTTAGCACATGTATGAGAATTGTCACCTTATATCTTAGACATCTGCTATTTTAATTGGATCTCTGGGCTTCTCAGAGGGGTTCAGTTCAGCAGAAGCAAAATGAATCTACAAAGAAATATATCCAGTTACTTGAAAGTAATTTCTAACTAGTTCTCTATTTCCATCAGCCCACATTTAAAAAGTCATCAAAAGTCACACGTAGTGAATTTTCATTTTTGTATGATGCACCTCAGTCTGGTTGGTAGGAGCCTGAGTATCCAGAGGTCCCCTTGGAAATCCTATGACACGCTGGGAAGCAGGGTATCTCACTGTTTTTCATTCCATCACTCTGGAAGAATTTTTCTTACTAAAAACATTTTTCTGGATATTCCTACTTCTAAATATCTTGTTCTATCCTCTGAAGGATCTAGTACTGCATGTAGTACTGGCTAGTGTTGGAGAAAGGTTGCTAGAGCTGGCCATGGGTCTGATCCAGTCTGACAGTTTCTGTGATCCTATCGAAGAAATAAGGATATGTTTGAAAATCTGGCACTTGGGTTCACCTCATTTCAGACTGTGTCGTTTTTAGCTGAAGATGATTATTACAAGAGCACTTCTCTCACTAGTGGTCATCAAGGAGATTTCAGACTGTGACATGCAACTTCACTTTTTTGTTGGTTTGCTGTTTTGTTTTTTTTTTTTAAGTTAATGTTTAGGAAAGTTTAGCATTCATAGGACCTGATTTTTAGAAAAAAAGTGAAAAGACCCAAATGTTGTACTAAGACCTCCAGTTCTTTTGGATAGTTAAGAATGCTGAAAAAAGTGCTCTTTTGAAAATCTTGTGATTTACTGTCTGTATAAAAAAAAATTATTATATAATACATGCAAGTGTATATTTCCTTTGATTCTTTTTAGACCGAAAAAGGGAACATCTTATATAACATATATATTTGCAGAAGTAGATTATCCTCATTTTTTTTTTCTCATAGGCTGTTTGGAGGAGAGCTCCCTTTTCATCATAATTAACTACTGAAAAGTGGAACACTGGATGATTAGAAACATTTCTTTCTTTTTTATAAAATTATTTCTCCCCAGAGGCTAAACAGAACATGATCTGTATATACAGATTTTTCTGCAGTTCGTGTTTAGCTATGTATGTATAGATTCCATGTGATTGATCTAGCCAGGAAGAACATTCTGATCAGAGGTATGTGGTAAAGGACAATCTCAGAATTAAACATGTGTCAAGCCTGACTCTTCTTATTCGTTTTCTAAATGACATCAGTGAATGTTGTCCTGTTATTCTATAGGTTAGAATATTTTGAAATTTAAATCTCCTCACTACCTCCTCTAGATTATTAAAAGTTGATGCCAATCTAGACATTCTTAATAAAAACTCAAGTGCATGTAGCAATAGCTTGTCATCCTTTTTAAAAAAGGACAAAACCAGTTGATGTAAACTACATAAACTATTTAATTCTTCAAAATTAAACATTCTTGTAAGGATTCGTAGACAGCTAATGTCACCGATCTTTAGTCTTATTTTGGTAAAACAAATCTCTTACCTCACGGCAAATTAAGTAACTTAGGGGTTTTTTTTTAATTATTATTATTATTTTCTGCTGCACTATTAACAATTTACACTGAGTTAACACTTAGAAGACTCAGTCAGAGATTTAAACTTGTTTTGTTAGCTATGTTACAAAAAAGAGAATGAAAGACAGCTTGTATCCATAACAGCTTGTGGTACAAGAACAAGCATTTTTTTC